>JAODLJ010005053.1:0-11450 GCA_027576115.1 Cathorops melanopus | reverse complement strand
CCTCCGGGTGCTCCGGTTTCCCCCACAGTCCAAAGACATGCAGGTTAGGTTAACTGGTGGCTCTAAATTGACCGTAGTTGTGAATGTGAGATATCTGAGAATCTCAGATAATGAGATGAGATGAGATTGTCAAGATCAGGGATCGGTGGCTTAAGACAGCATTAATTCAAATGATAAAATGAACTCTCTGACACAGCAGGCAAGCAGCCACAATTAGAACCCTCAAAGTTGTAAAACTCAACATTTTCATGGAAAATCCAGTGCTAAAGTGAAACTAAAGTGCCACAGCAAGTACATAAAATTTGGATATTTTTTTTTGACTGGGTGATAAGTTTTGATTCATCTGTACTGAAGAAAGTTGAATTGAGAAAATATGAGTGATCTTGAAATATCATCATTTGCCTCCCAGGAGATTCTGCCTCACGGATCAGGGAGCAACACTCACTGACTCAGACTTGGCTGTTCAGAGATGTTTCTCAATTTATTGAAAGACAAACATGAGTATATATCCACATTTAAGTTTGATGTGTAACAATATGATTGGAAGATGTAATTTCAGGAAGCCGAGTTGGCTGCATGTGGTAGCGTAGCTTCAACAAGTGATGGAAATTACATTACTGATCAGGATAGCATTATAAAAACCAGAGCGCAGATGTGTGAGCAAAGATAAGTTTCAAGGATTTAACTGAAACTAGTCAAAACAAGTTGCAAGCAAACGAGCCAAACAAGTAGCAAGCATGCCAAATAAATATCTCTATTGCTGGGGATGAGGAAGCTCAGACACCACACTATGTTCTGTGCTATGAACCGCAAAGTTCAAGTGACATTTGGAAACTAAACACAAGGAGTACATGGAGAAACCTACTGGATTGTTTTTTAGAGAAAATGTGATGAATTTAAGAAATACATGATGAAGGGGACCTCATATTTTTTTTTGCACCTGGGGAAAATGTGAAGGCTACAGAGGCTTCA
This sequence comes from Cathorops melanopus, assembly GCA_027576115.1. Classification (NCBI taxonomy): domain Eukaryota; kingdom Metazoa; phylum Chordata; class Actinopteri; order Siluriformes; family Ariidae; genus Cathorops; species Cathorops melanopus. The sequence goes on along the minus strand of JAODLJ010005053.1, from coordinate 10,478 downwards.
TACAGTATATCCCTGTGGATCACAAAAGCAGGCAAACCTCATTCAGTAGGAGAGAATTTAGTTAAACATATTGTTTCAGGGGAAAGGAAATTAACAGGGTACCTTTGTCCAATGACACCGTCCATCTATGTTTGGAAATGTTGCCGATCAGGTGGTTGTATGTTTATGCTTATGTCAGTTTTTCTCACTACAGTTGGACGAGTCCACTGACATTGAGAATGAGGTACCACATAGTTTAAAGTCCATGAAAATTAATAGTTAACTAACAATAAATTGAAAACAGCACAAACCAAAAAATGGCCAGAACTTCCATTCTACTTGGAAGTTTTTTAAACAAAATTTTCACCATTAGATCATTCAATAGATGATCCTTGTCAAAATCTTCAATCATTGTCTCATCATTTTTATAAATCTGACTGTAAATCAATACCAAACAACATAAACTACCACAAAAACATAATAAATGTTGGCTACTTGACTCCTTTCTGATGTTGCAGTGTGACAAAGCACAGTGTGAGCGCATGCCAGTGAGGGCATGAGGAAGGGGGAAAACTGCCTCTTGGGAGTGGTACAAGTCAGTTGGTTCTTGTGAGAGTGTCACTGTTTATCGGTGGTGTCTGTGGTGTGTTGAAGTTGATCCAACCTTGCAAAGCAATATGGTTCCTTGACAATATTTTACTGTTTTTTCTTGTAAATTTGTGACTTTAATCTCACAGTATATCCCATTTTTTTCTCATAAATTTATTACTTACTTTTGCAAATTCTGTGTATTTTCTCAGAATATTAGCCCCTCCCCCAGCTCCATAATTTTTTTAACTTTCAAAGGCCTGAATATGCCATTGTAGTAAACAGTAATAAACTAAACAAAGTAAATATTTGCCATGCCAACTCTGTGCATTTAAAGATGCCCGAGTAGTCTCAAGTACACTTTGGGCAGTTTTATCAAGAAATTGGCTGGATCATTTTATTGAGCATCTTGGGGACTCTACCACAGTTCTTTTTGTAGCAAAAACAGAATTCATTATATTTTTGTCAGAAAAGTGGTGCATTATGTATGGACTGACAAGTCTAATATCATGCTAGCTGAATGGAATATATATGATATGCCATGAAAAAATGCCAGCAATTATTATTTAAATCTATTACTTTCCTGACTGACATACAAACATTTTCTGTAATGCTGATTTTTTTGTGGAAAAAAATAATATTAGGAAATCTACAATTTCGAAAATTTAGGTTTCCAGACATTTAGTGTCTAAGGGTGAATGTTTTTTTTCTGAGCATCAGCATCTTTTTTGCAATTGTTCTCAATGAGGAGAGAGCATGCACCTAGATAGAAAAAAATAAATGCCACACCATTTTTGGGTGGCCACTTTGAGCACTTCTAGTTGAAAATCTATGAATTTTTAAAAAAGGCACTGGTGTTGTGACTGTCCTTTTCAAGCAACCAATCATAGAGGAGATGTTTCTTGTCACTGAAGCAAAACCCAGGCACAGTGGGGCAGCATTTTTTTTTTTTTTTTGATGAACTGCTGGAATGAAGCTCACCCCAGCACCCTACTAGTGCTTTTTTTTTTTTTTTTTTGCCAGAGACACCTGGCCTAAGAAAAAAAAATTATTAAAAAACTTCAGGTGCCTAAGAATTTTGTGCAGTACTGTACGTTTTAAAAATATTGCACTATACTCTATTCTAAAATGTTTTCGTATTGTGTCATACATTTAAAGTTTAATTTATTAAAGACTGAGGTTATAACTTATGCTGCATCTTGGACACCCATTAAATCCCAACTTCTAAATCTCACATATGGAGAAAATGTTGAGGTTTAGAATCTTTCAAAATGACTTTTTTTGTTACATTGTATTTACAATATTAGACTTCACTGGAAAATCATGCATCAAGCAAATCCAGACATATTTCTAAGTTAAAAAGCAGTAATGTCATGGGGTATTGCTATAACACAATGGCAGGTAATGCAATTATTATGAGGACAAACAGCCATTCATTCATTCATTTTCAGAAGATGCCTTATCCTGGTAAGGGTTGTAGAAGCCTATGAGGCAGGAATACTGGCTGTGACCCAGGAATACATCCCAGATGGGACGGCAATCACCACAGGGCACCATGCACACACACATTCGCATAGTCATTTCGAGAGGCAATTTAACATAGTCAAGTTAATTACTGGCTTGTTTTTGGACAGCAGGAAAAAAAAAAAAACAGAGAACCCATACAGACACAGAGTAATCCCTTTTTAAAAGGACACTGAGCCCAAAAGTGGCCCACCTGCTGTTATCCTCTCACTACTGATTAACCGGTTTGAGGAATGTATTCCAGCTATATTGCAAATGCTATAAATGAACATGTGGTGATACAGTGTCAATAAAATAATGTGGACACACCCACTTGTTCATAAGTGTTTCTGGAGTTTGACTATTTTCTACATTGTAAAACAATACCGAAGACATCAAAACAATGAAATAACATATGGAACATATAAGGAATTATGTGTTAGACAAAAAAGTGTTAAGAAAATAAAATATATGTTTCATATTTTAGATTTTTCAAAGTGGTCACGTTTACCTTGATGATGTTTTGCACACTGTTGACATTATCTTAACCAGCTTCATGAGATAGTCACCTGGAATGCTTTTCAGTTAGCAGGTGTGTCTCGTCAAAAGTTAATTAGTGCAATTTCTTGCCTTCTTTATGCGTTTGAGATCAAACAGCATACAGTAAATAATAAAACTACAGTAAGTAGCCCAATTCCACAACTGTAGTAATCCAGATTATGTCAAGAACCGCTTAACTAAGTAAAGAGAAACGACATCCATCATTACTTTAAGACATGACATTTCTTTTAATGAATAAAAATAAAGAAGATCCATTGAATTAGAAGGGGTGTCCAAACTTCTGACTGGGACTGTATGTCAAAGTGTTTATGAAAATAAACAGTACAATGCTTTTTACCTATTGATACTATTGATGGTCCATGAAATATGAACAGGAAAGTAGGCTATATATATAGAGGATATTACACAGTGGGATATGAAGTTTATCTTTGAGTGGTGAATGTATATATTCATGAGTGTGTGAAGTGAAATAGGGAAATATTTTTCAACATAAGAAGATAAACATCATATTTTTGCACCACTGTGTAATGTCCTTTATTATATAGACACATGCACAAAAAATACACAAGTTAAAGGCTCTCACTGCAAAGTTGAATTCTGGGCAAAATGTTCAAGTTTCTATTGCTGTTGGAGTTTTGGGATGTTTTATTCCTGTACACAGTGTATATCCTATGTGTAATTTTTTTTTGCCGAGATAAAATGCATCCCTCATTTTATGATTACAGAGATTGCTGAAACAAATATCACATGACCACCATGGGGCATGTTTGACCTATTTTGTACCAAAACAAGCTGGCATGGGCAAACATGGCAGACTCTGCTCTCCCGCCAGCTAAAAGCCAGCCGAAATGAAAAGGAAACCCTGCCTAGTGAGTGTAACTGCAAGATACAGGAAGGTTAGATGATGTCATTCTTCTGGACAGATAACTAAATAATTTTAGCTAGCTTAGCCTTACAATGCATGGGTTCGACTCCAAGGTAGCCATTATGGAGTCATACACGTAATATTTTGATCTTACAGAGAAAGAAGCAATAACACAAAAGCAGTAACAGAGAAAAAATTTTTTTCATCTTTTATTTCATGGATTGGGTATTTCTGTAGGGCCATACTCTTTACCTCAAAAGGTGTGTGTGTGTGTTCATTTCCTTTTGAAATGCATATAGCACTGTTGCTCATGATCTGGACCAAACGTCAAATAAACTACAGGTTACCAGCTGGTGAGAAACAGGGTTAAAGAACCAGGATTATGTATTTTCCCCTTTGCTGGTTGAAAGCCATTTAACCCATGCTGCATGTCACAGCAGACATCAAAATTCATAAGGCAGCATTTTACCAGTCTTCAACTGTCCAGTTTTGTTTAGCCTCTGCTCAATGTAACCTCAGATTCCTGTTCACGTCCAACAGGAGTGGAACCCAGTGTCATCTTTTGCTGTTTTCTGACGTGCTTTTCGATGCATTTCTGTCCACCACAGTTATAAAGAGTGGTTCTTTGAGTTACCATTTTCTTGACAGCTTGAACCAATCTGGCCATTCCCTATCTGACCCCTCTTGTGAACATTTCTCACTGGCCATTTCCTATCTGACCTCCTCAAAAGTGTTTCCACCTGCAGAACTATTGTGTGTGAAAATCCCAGGAGTTCAGCAGTTTTCAAAATACTGTACCCAACCCATCTTCCATCCCACATCAGTGCCACTGTTAAAGACTGAGATCATATTTTCCCCATTCTGATGTCTGATGTGAACATCAACTGAATCCACTGATCTGCATCTGCATGATTTTATTTATTGCACTGCTGCTGCATGATTAGCTGATTGGATAATTGCATGAGCAGGTGTATAGCCTAATAAAGTTGCCAAGGTGTGTATATTACAATTTTGTTACTTTTTTCTTGGTCTACTCCTACTCCTCATCCTTTGAATGTATCTAAATGCATTTCTTTTACAGATTATTGTATTTTGTTTTGTACATCTTTGATATACATACATCATATTAAGTGTGGGTATATTTAACAGTTATTCCACGAAATTGAGTCAGACATGCGCTGATAGCCGACGAGGCGTGTAGCGCCGAGTAGGGTATAAGCCATTTATGACAAAATTGAGTGGAATAGCCATTTTATTCTATCCACATTCACTGGATTTTGAGAAACAGAGCATTTTTTTTTCAAATTCGATAAATAAAAACTTTCTACAAACATTGGACAAAATAATTTCTGCTTAGAATGTAAACAAACTGGCGAAATGACAGTAGCAATTTGTGAAAAATGCTGTAATAATAATTCTTGAAAAATAAAAAAAAAGATATGTTCTTACCATCAAATCATTTTATTCAATATTTTGTTGCTTTTTTTGTATTTTGGGGGGGTTTTGTTTTTGAGTAGAGTTTTTTCATTCTCGGTTGGTTCAGTAACATGGTCTGCCATTTTCTTCTTCCTCTTTAGGGTTTTTGGCGGTTTGGCCCCACCAACTGGGCTGGAGTGTGGAACAGGAGATATTGGGGGTGGGAACTATATTCTTTTAGCTATTTCTGTTTCTTTTAAATACATGATAACTAAGTGATATATCAGACTTGATGCACTACACCATTTTGGTTTTCTCTGCTCACGGTATATGAGCTGATATCCTAGTAGTAGAGTAGCCAATCAGATTGTGCAATCGCTCATATCCAGTGAATGTGGATAGAATAATAATATATTAAATAATAGATTGCTAAAACATTACGAGATAATTTACATCAACTGCCAATTGTTTTGTCTTCGGTGTGTAAGGAGAATTGTTCTGTGTTCCAATGTTATAGTCAGTCCTTCCCACGCCATGTGGCGCATCGGGCAGCGCTGATCTCCATTTCCATAGCCCTCGGCCTCTCGCCTATTACATAGCTAGGGTTACAGTGGGGGGGCTAGTCCTCTGGTAACCACGAGAGTTTAACTCCCCACTCGCATCTGTATTGCAGCGTGCCTTGCCAGATGATAGTAGGTACCATTTTTATGATGGTCTTTGGTATGACCCGATACAGAAATATACAAGTTCCTGATATAAATTTGAAACATATGAATCAATAAATGTATCCCTAATGAGAGAGCCTGATGTGACGGTGCCAAGGAAAAACTCCCTGAAAAGACATAAGGAAGAAACCTTGAGAGAAATCAGACTCAAAAAGGAACCCATCCTCATTTGGGTGATAACGCATAGCATAATTATAAATAACTCACTGTAATCAGGAAATTCATTATAGTTACCTCTGTGAGCTATGTTGGAGAAGGTTAACTTACTAATGTAACTCAAAAAGTAGTGAACAGATTTGGATGAAATTTGGTGGAATGGTGGGTCATGGGACAAGGAACAATTGCTTGGATTTTGATCCAAATCCGGATATGTATGTGGATCCATGATCCGGATATATATGTGGATCATGGATTTTTTTTTTCTTTTGCCAATGTAACTCAAAAAGCAGTGAACAGATTTGAATGAAATTTGGTGTACAGTTTTAGTATTATCCTGGGATCAAGTGATTTGATTTTGATGTTGATAATATGTGGTCTGGCGAAGGTATACACTCTACCGAGTGCCCTTTTAGTTTTAACATGAAATCAGTATTGATGAAGTTATGAACTGTTCACTGATGTGCAAAACTGTTTGCTCTCCTAAAGTTATGATGGCAATTGTAGTCCAAAGCCATCTTCATGGTTTCTAAGTAAATCTTTAGGCCATCTTCAGCAGGCGCCATAATCACCCTTTACTTCACGTTACCTTTTTCCAAAATATATTACCATAGAAATGGTTTTGTATGTTGTAGACCTTACAATTTGCCTTTGTTTGTGAAAATGTATTCTATTTAATTCTGATTATTTGCTATAAAATAAGATATTGGGGGTTACAGTGTATATTTAATCAAACCCCTGGCAACTGTGATTAACTGTCCTGTCTTTTGGTCCTCCCCCAGTGGCTCTCTATTAGCATGTGGTGCAGTTCTTATGAGCAATAATAACTTGGTGTAGCTAAATCTCCTATGATTACACAACTTCTGGAAAGGCGAGCAAATCAATGGAACATCAGCTTCTATCTGTCAAATAAAGACCCTATTTAAATCGCTGGTCACTCACAAAAGGTCATTAAAAGTTCACAGGAACTTGAGTATGGCACCTGGTACCATTTTGACCATCATTCTGAAACCAGTGCAAATTAAACACTGTTTAAAATAACATTTTTGGCTCAATTTTTTCTTGTTGCTCCAGTAAAACATCTGGTAATATAAATGCGGTATTAGTCATTAAGAGGATGATGATGTTTAATAAAGTGTTAGGAGCAGCTATGTGAAACTATTTCAATAAAATAACTGGTGTCTTGACAGGTTGAAAAATTGAAGCAGATGGTGTGTGACTAGACAGTGATATATTTCAGTTTCACAGGAGAATTTCTCAAACTGCTAAAAATATTTTGTTCTTAGCTAATGTGTTTGTGAATAATCATCTGAGCATCGTTTTGTGCATTAGATTGTCATAAAATGCACAAACACACCCACCCACATTTCTTTAATCAGCGTTCCAATGAGTGTGTGTGTGTGTGTGTGTGATCACCATACAGCTGAGACTGCAGGTGTTGGCTCCACCACTGAAAGACTCACTTCTCATAAGAGTCGATGCCAGAAATCACACACAGAAGCCTCTGTTCACACACACACACACACACACACAGCGGCACAGACAGCACAAATCAACCTCTATACAACATAGAATAACCATGATAACCATCATGCTGTACACTCAGCACCAGTGGATCACTCACAGCAGTAATGATGTACACACTTGTGCCCTCATCGGTGAAACAAATACACGTTTTTCACTTTTTATACAACTCTATTTAGATCCTGCTTTGAATTACCAGCCCCGTGTCTCCAAATTCTCTTTCTTTGGGAAAGCACTGGTATAGTTTCTTCATCTTCTCTCTGTAATTAGTCCAGCAGGGAATATCAGAGAGAGTGTGACACACACACACACACAGAGAGAGAGAGAGAGAGAGAGCGAGAGAGATAGAAAGAGACAGCAAACTCATTTGATTAATTTCCTCATCTAGGGAACTGTGCCATAATGCTCCACCTAGAAGTTTCTTTTGCACATTACATCACACACACACATACACACACACTTTTTTTTTTTTGCTAGTAGGTAGATGCTATTAAGGCCCTGGAGGCAGCCTGACCCAATTCTGCCTCAGAGAAGATGCTTTAAAGAATCTCTCTCTCTCTTTCTCTCTCTCACTCTTTTAAAATGAGGGCAAGTTGAAAGGTGAGTTTGCATGGATTTTAATTTACACTTTTCAAGCTGCACATGATTGCCCTCTGTTGAACAATCAGACACGTGAAGTCCTCTCTGTCTCCACCATGTTTTCGAACGTGCCTGTGTCCACTTCCCCTCACGACTGCTGCAGATCAACTGCTGCACACTAGTGGCCACTTTCAGCACTCACAGAGGATTGTGTAGTAGACTTACTGAAACATACTCAACCTTGGGCACAAGCACAACGTAGTTAAAGCCAGTTTGTCTTTTTGTACGAACGACTGTAAAGAAATACGGACAGTGAGGCTCCATGCCCTTCTGTTCGATAGAAATGAAGCCCAAATTAAGACACCACGTTGTCAAATTTGCAGCCAGAGTCTACGCAGTAGAGATGAGAGTCGAAGTCTGGTACACCTACTCATTATACGTAGTAGCCTTGCCCACTTCTCCCAATACCAAGGTCCAGTGCGTCGCCAAGGCTGTCAGTCACTTCATTCCCAAGTGTATCCATGCCTTCTTATAATATAGTAGAATAACATTTTTAAAAATACTTTCTGGGGGAAATTAAAAAATGTGCAGACATCAGCATAGGGAAAACTAACTGCTTGAATTAGACACTGTAGACAGTTTAGATGAGAAAAGTGACATGGAAAATAGGCCATTTTGCCATCGAAACACAGAGGGATGGACGGAGCTACATACTGTACTATAATGCAGCCAGACAACAGGTGCGCTGGACCTGTCATTGCTTCACTTTTTATCCCCCGCTGGCCGAAAGGCCCGAAGGGGGATTATGTCGTGGCCATCCATCTGTCCGTCCTGGGAAGAGTACTCACATTCTGAAATCAACTCCTCTCACAATTTTTGAAGGAATTTCACGAAACTTGACAGGATTCTTTGTTATATGTCAGTAATACGCATATTCCAATTTTGTTCAATTCAGTCACGTTTTACCAGAGTTATGGCCTAGGGGATATTGTGCTCTCGGAGCACTCTTGTTCTGATTTGCGGTTGCTAGTTTAGTAGGTAGTTGGGTATCAGGTTAGCAGATGTGTGAGAGGAATGAAGGCAAGGAGACCCTGTGCCTTCACAGATAATCCTACTGATTTTATGTCTTATATAAATGCATACTTAAGGTACTCATGTAGGGTTGTTTGTGTTCTCGTCAAATTTGGGTAACGCGTGTAATAAAGTTTAAATAGAAGTTGATGATAATCTCCCATGGATGTTGTGGTGTGGGTGGTTTTTTTTTTTTTTTGTTAAGAATTTCTCACTTAATGCATTGCATGTTTGTCATTTTAAAACAGTCGGGTAGCACAGATTTATTTCAGCTTTAATTCACAATATCAAGTCATTTTATTTGTACGTCACTTTTAACAACAGACACTGACGCAAAGCAGCTTTACAGTAAAATAAAGACTTTTAAAGATATGAACAAGTTTTATCTCTAATAAATGTATAGATCTGATATTAAAATTAATACCAGAATTCTAGTGGCTCAGAAGTTTATATACACCAAGTTGACGGTCTCTTTAAACAGTCTGGATGATTCCAAAAATTGTTGTAATGACCTGGCCAATGACACCCAAGTTATAATTCTGAGTTACTGGGAGCACACATATGACCTGTAAAGGGCCTGCCTTTTTGCCCTTGAGACCATGGGAAAGTCCAAGCAACTAAGCTAAGTTTGGGGGGGATTTTGAGGACGTCGAACAACTAAAGGTACCACAAGCATCTGTACAAATATTATGCAAACATAAAAAAAAAAAAAAATCACTGCATCATTCAGACCACAAAAACACTATCATGCAGGAAAGAAGCACAAATGAACTTTTGTCTGAACGATTCCACTGAACCCCAGGACAAAGGACTTGGTAAAGGAGTTGGGAGACATCAGGTACCAAAGTATGTCTGTCCACTGTTAAGAGAATTTTAAATTGCCATGGGCTGAAAGGCTGTCCTACAACAAAGAAGCTCCTAATCTCAGACCGGCATAAAAAGCCAGATGGATGTCTGCATTCACCAGCCTCATGGAAGAGTGTTCTGTGGGAAGATGAAACAAAAATGGAACTGTTTGTCCATGATGATCAGGGCTATATGTGGAGGAAGAAGAGTGAGGCTTTTTATCCGAAAAACACAATCCCAACTTTGAAGCATGGGAGTGGCAGCATCAAATTGTGGGGCTGTTTTGCTGCAAAAATGGCATCATGAGGACAACACATCAGGATATCAGAAAGAAACTTAAAATTTGGTTGTAACTGGGTTTTCCAGCAGGACATTGATAGTAAGCTGTAACGAAATGGCTTAAAGACATACAGTGGTGCTTGAAAGTTTGTCAGCCCTTTAGAATTTTCTATATTTCTGCATAAATATGACCTAAAACATCATCAGATTTTCACCCAAGTCCTGAAAGGAGATAAAGAGAACCCAGTTAAACAAATGAGACAAGAATATTACACTTGGTCATTTGTTTATTGAGGAAAATGATCCAACATTACATATGTGAGTGGCAAAAGTATGTGAACCTTTGCTTTCAGTATCTGGTGTGACCCCCTTGTGCAGCAATAACT
>JAODLJ010004970.1:0-11465 GCA_027576115.1 Cathorops melanopus | reverse complement strand
CGGTGAAGGAGGCCATACCCATCATCAGCACCGCCAGGCGGATTGGAGACAAGCGCAAGTTCCTCTCCATACTGCTCACCATCAAGGTACATACACACCACTCGGGGTTGTGCTGTTACAGTAAAACAATCAACGACAGAGTGGTGTGTGAGGCGGAGTTGCTGTTACCTCATTGAAGCTTACTTTCCTGTAACACCACTCTCTGTGTTCTATTCCTCTTCTACCACAGCAACATAAACACTAATAATGTGCTAAACAACGAGACGTCATACTTTTTTTTTTTTTTTTTAAATATAAATACAGTTGCAGTTCTCAGCAGTAGTCATTCCTATAGTATGTCCCTGGGGTGGGTGGAACACTGAAGCGGAGGCACGTGGGAAGTGATGTGCAACAGTTTTTTTTTTGTTTTTAAATTGGTAGATTTGCTTTTCAGCTTAACGTTATATCTTGCACACAAAGCTCTGGTTGGGAGATTCCATCTCCTTGCTCTCCCCTCCTTTTCACTGCTCTATCACTGTTGAAGACGCACACATACGCACGCGCATCAATTGACAACAGGTGTGCTCGCTTTGCCACTCCCCTTCCCTGGCCCTGCCCTCCATTCACAAGCCAATGCTTGACCATGCTCCTGCTGCCACATACCCCCACCGCCCGACTCAGGCCAGGGAGCCGTCCAGCCTGCAGCCGACTCCCCTCCCCTGGTGGGAGAGAAAGTCCGCCATTACCATCTGCACCTCCAGCCTGTGGACCACCTCAAAAAAAAAAAAAGAAATTCTTGTTCACTGACGTGAGTGAGGTTCTTTTCGTTCAGGGGGCTAACACTTCCAGAAAGACTGATACTGTATGTTGCAGTTTGTTGCTTGTAGACACGTGAAGGACAAAGACTCTGACTCAGACGAATGAATCACTAATCAGTTCAGTTTGTTTGTTTTTTGGTGATTCATTTGAAAAGATTCATTTGTTCATTCCATCTCCATTGTCCTCATAACAGTGCAGGATGGTGTATGTTGAAAGTTAGCTCTTTAAATAGCTACAAACATGGAGATTTTTGTGAATTGTTTACATTCTATATAAGGGTGCCATCCAGTCGTGGTTCTGAACGTGAACCTGTTCCACGAAAAGAAGTTTTGTTGTTGTTGTGTTTTTTTTTTTTTTTTTCCCCCTTTCTTTTCCTCTCAAATCATCTTGCAGATGCTCAACTGATCTGAAAGTCTTGTTAAACACAATGGAAAGCGTTTAGCATGGTGATGAGTAATTCCTGCTCTGGATGTTTTCAGTCCGGTCTTAATCTTGCTGATGTTGAGGTTTTGAGACATATTTTCTCAGGAAAAAGTCCAGATGCAGCAAAAATCCTGTTTACTTGTATGCTTTACGATGGGCCACAAAACATTAATGAGAGTCATAATTCTGTACAATTGTCATCTTTATGGACTGTCATTATAGTCATTAGGTACCAGTTAAATTCCCTGTTGTAGATAGGAGATAATGAGATGATTGCATTCTCGGGTATGTATGTGCTGTTTGTCTCCACCTGTTGGTGGATTTCAGTAACTGCACTTTCCTCACACTGAGAACACCTTCACTTCATCTGATGCACTACTTTGAGATGAGCAATTAAATTACATCTTGCTATTAGAGCTGCAAATCAGTGTCTGTAACTGACTCAGTGATTTTATTCAAACTAAAAATGTGTAGCATTTCGAAAAAATAACGAAGGAACACATCACAAGCCAGGGAAACGTTCTAATTTTCATCATAATGAAAAACTAAAGAACTTTAGTTCCATTTTAAAAGGGAAGTTCATGCACAATTTCTAGAAAAATACACAATAAAGACCACGACAGCAGTAACGCTCGTGTACAAATGGATCTGAAGGATGATTTTCACATATGTTTCCATAAAGATGAATATCATATCGCTTCTTTATTACACAGCAATGTTCTGTGATATTTTTCATTTCTTTATTTTATTGTAGTTTATTGCATTTTTATTGCCTTTTAATCAAAGCAGTTAATCACACAGCTGTGTCAATGATTACAGATAATAATGTTAATACAGAATGTCTTTGAGGGGTTAGTTTTTAATTCATCTGAACCTTCAGGTATGAAGTCTTTAAGGCCTTCAAACGAGAGTTTAGAGTGTTTGCAGATTAAATGGTACCATAAAAATTTCACACACACACCATTACGGGGGACTGATAAAGTTTTGACACCCTATCATAGATATTAATCCAGTTTGTCATTGAAATGATCATGTATAACTTAGAATCTCTGTTTTTGTCTCTCTCCCGCCTTTCATGTCTCTCTCTTTCTCTTTGTGTCTCTACCTTTTTTCTGTCTTTGTGGTTCTACCTCTTTATTTTTGTCACTTTCTCTCTCTCTCTCTGTTTGTCCCTCTGTCTGTCTTTCAGTGCCATGTAAACAGTGAGACAGGTGCCCCAGAGGACGAACTCACCCCTGAGGCTGTGGACTGGTGTAGAAAGTTGGGCAGCTCATCCACACGGGTGTCGGAGATCTGTGAGGGACACGACAGCCTTGTCCACGCTGCCATCCAGGATGGCATTAACAGCGTGAACAAGAGTACCACGTCCAGCACCCAGCACATCCAGAGGTTCACCATCCTCAAGCAGGACTTCTCCATCCCTGGAGGAGAGCTCGGTATGTGTGTGTGTGTGTGTGTGTGTGTGCGCACAAGTGTGAAAACATGTATTTCATGCGTAAATATTCATGTAACATTTTTGTTCCAAACGTGTAAGACACACTAGTGTATTTATTATCCAGTGTTGTACAACAGCACTAGTTTGCTCTCAGTTCTGATTAGTCAAAAGGTGTTGATTAATTCTCTATAACAGCAGCTTTGACAGCAGTACAGCAGGTTTATATTAATGCACTCATTCTAATACATTATCATTTCTATAGTTACAACTTGCACAGCACAACTTTAAATATAAACATAAATTGATAAAAAATCCTTATCGTTCATTAATAAATAAAAATTGGAATTGTTGGCCAGTTGCTGTCATATAAGACGAATAAAACACTTAAGAACATGTTGCTGTCTGAAAATACTCAAACATCCCATGCATTCTAAAGAATCATTAGATAAATTATCGAGATTATTTTCTATGTAGAAATGACCTGGTAATGGAACTTGATAAACGAAGCTGTATGTTATGGAACAGATCGCTGATTAGCCTGTTAGTTCTGAGGACATTTTAAGTAGCAGTTTAAACTCAATAATGGCTCATACACAGTTCTGACACACACCTGATACTGATCAGAAAATGGTGGCCCGTCTGTTCGTTCACAAAACTTTCCATATACGTACACAAGAATCACTTTTGACGACGTGGTAGCGAAAATCTGACATAAATCTTACATCTTACTGACTCTGATACAAATTTGCTTACATTTTATTTACATTTGTTATTGCATTTCAAATTAGAAAAAACTGAGCTTTAAACTCCTTCGTTTATTCATTCATCCATCTTCAGTAAATGATTTATGTATTCCATTCCGGGTCAATGTTGAGCTGGAGCCAAAACCTGGAAACGCTGGACGAAAGGCGGAAAATTTCACACTGGATGGAGCATTAATTCATCACACATAAGCATTCACTCATAGCTAGTGTAGTCAGTCCAGCTAACAACATGTATTTTGGGAGGAGGCAGGAAACTGGAGAACCCAGAGGAACCCTACATGGGAAGAACATAAGGAACTCTGCGCAGGCAGTAATCCGAGTTCAGGGTTGAACATTTACTTTGTTACTTTCATGTACGTTGTTGATTTTAGAATTTTATTGGAATTTTTTATAGGAAAAAAAAGAAATATGAACAATCTCCATCACAGTACCTCAGGCGTCCACCGGGTAGCAGCATTTCACTGATAAAGAAATAAAGTTGCATTTTAGCCATGATTGTAGAGTAATCAGCCATGAAAGTGTCTTTGGCTTCTTCAGCATTGGAAATAAAAATAAGGAAGTATGTTCGGTGTTAAATATACAAGCAGGGTAATTGTTTGTGTCCTCTCTCACTGTCTCACTCTCAGGTCCCACTATGAAGTTGAAGAGGTCGGTGGTGCTGAAGATGTACAAAGAGGAAATCGAGAGCTTATACAAAGATATTGTGACCCGGAGCAACTCTGAGAACCCACTGCCTCCTAAATAAGATCCATACCAAAGAGCAAACACACACACACACACACACACACACACACACACACACACACACTTGCCTTCTGCCTGTATCCATGTTAATGACTCTCTGTGTGTGATGGAGTGTAACCTTCCCCATGTGATGTTTTCCAGCTATTGCTCTCCTCCATTAGTGATTTGCTTATTTTCTCCATTATACTTTTTTGTTTGCAAGGACGATGCTAAAGAAACATGAATGAGCTGCATAACGAGCCACTGCCGAGCAACTTTGTGAGGTTCTTCTCGAGTGTAGAGTCAGTTATTTATTTATTTCTGAGGTGTGATGAAGTCTGTAAGAGAGCTGTAGACTTGGTGCTGATTCATCAGGAATGTTCAGGAGTCCGAGCTGCTCATGTTTACACGTGGTTTGTACACATGATTTGTACGTATGCCAAAGCATGAGTACTGAAAGAAAACAAAATAACTTGTGTAGCTGGAGTGTTTTTCAGTCTCGTCCTGCTCTCGTTGCTCTGGAGCGTGGAAGAATCAAATGTTCTAGATTTAAAGATGGTGTTGCACCAATTCTGTCCATAGGTCTGTCTCTGGATGAGTAGATGGACTATCATCTTTCTCTGAAATCCTTCCACAGGGACACTGGGAAATCCTGGGAGTGTGTTGAATGTAAAGAGACTCAATTCCAAATGTACACATTCAGGAGAAAACATACCTGAGATTCTGAGGGCCTCCAGACATTCTCTTGTTTCATCCAGCATCCAAAAGGGTTTATTAGTTTGCACTTCTAGAAGAACCTGTGGCATTTCTATAAAACCCTACACCAAAGTACTTCCAAAAGGTTCCAGATACCCTCTTTGGGATACTAGAACCCTGATCAATCCAAAGAAGCCTTGGTGTAGCGTTGTACAGAAATTGTTGAATGGAACATACTTGGGAAATTTCTGAAAGGAAAAACCATTGAAAACTTTCAGAAAGGTTCCAAGTAGACCCTCATTACAAAGCTGGAACCATTACAAATCTGGAAAAGGAAGGTCAGGTGTTCTACAGATGTTGGAATTCAGCCAATTCAATTCGATTTTCCCACAATATCTTTTGAAAAAAAGGAAAAATTTTATTACCAAAAAAAGTAACCTTTTCCTATTTATCAACTTAGATATTCCTTTTAAATAAAATCCACCCACATTTGTAATGGTTGGAGTAAAATTTAAGAGCCTGTTAACTAAAAATATTATTTAAATTAAAAATGAGAAGTTTATAACATCAGTCTTTTCTTAATAAACATTTATGAATGTTTGTACTGCCTCCATTTACTTCTTTCTTTATCTTTCAGCTGTCTGTAAAAAAAGCTCTGACTTCTCATTAAATCTATTTGTACAGTCACACAACAGCTCTCATTTTAGATCTGTTTTATTTGTGTGTTTTCGCACCATTAGAGCTGCTTTACTTCCTCCTGCAGTGAAGTCACGTGCACTCCTGCTTATTGTATGTTATTGCGTCCTCTGCTATCTAAGCAATGTAATTACAGCTAGGACAAACTAAGATTATGTAGCCTGATAATAACCATGATCCATTTTTTTTATTTCATCAGTTCGACTCATAAATTTGTATCATGATTTATCCTTGCATGATATATTGTTACATGTCTAGCCACTACCCACTCTGCCTGAGTTGTGCTGTGCATTTTTACATTTTAAGAACTTTTTGATCATGTAATTACAAAAATTACACCAAATGACCAATTTAGCAGTTCCATTTCCATAAAAATGCTTTTAGTCATGATTGAAAAGCATAATTTTATTTGGAAGTACTGAGATTGTCAATATATTTGTTCAGCTGTTGCAAAAGGCCACATATTTTCTTTGAGATATGTTCCATTTCAACAAATTCTGCATGTGTGGTTCAAATCGAGCAGCAGACACAGATTGGGCAGCCACAAGCTCTGGGATTCTGCACGCGATCAGGTGGTCAGATATGAAGCTTGTAAGAAAGCGAAACATCGCTTTCATTATCATGACAGTATACTGTGTGCTCAGGTGATGCTGGTTCATCTTGGTTGATCCTGCAGGAGGTTACAAAAGGAAAAAAAAAATCCAACAGAGACTGGGAAATACTGACTCCTTGGAATGTCTGAAATTAAAAAAAAAATCAAAAGTGAATCAACTGTCAGTAAAAAGTTCAACACACCTATACTATTTTATTGAAACTAGGCATCCTGAGCAATTTATAAATAAATAGGTTTTGACATCATGTGCCACTCCAGGAAATATTTCAATTAGAAACAAGGAAGTGTAAAGAATTTTGCATTGAAAAAAAAAACACCCTTGTGCTTTCTGAGAAAGGCTCTAAAAACAGCAGCATGATGGTTGGTTTGGTTTTCCTGTTTAGAGGTTTTGTCATGTAGCCACAGTCGACTGCACGACAAACTACACTACGCTACACTACATATGACACTACATAAAGTCACTACTGGCTTTTTTCAGATAATTTTAATGTCTTTCCTGTGTTATGTTGTAAACTGAGCAAATACTCCAGCATACAGACTACAAGTGGATTTTCTAGATCTGTGTTGGTTCTCAAAGCAAAGCCAGTAAAATGTTCATTAAAAAAAAAGAAAAAGGTTTTATGGGCAGAAAGTTTAGACATTACAATAAAACAAAACAAAACAAAAAAAGATTTGGCTTGAATAAACAGCCAAAAAAATAGACTGTCCATATTTAGTGTGCATCGTGGTGACATAGTGGTGTAGTGGTAGCACTGTCACTTCACAGCAAGAAGGTTCTGGGTTCGAGCCCAGTGGCCGACAGCGGGCCTTTCTGTGTGGAGTTTGCATGTTTTCTCCATGTCTGCGTGGGTTTCCTCCGGATGCGCTGGTTTCCCCCATGGTTGAAAGACATGCACTTTAGGTTAACATGGGGCAGCCTTGGGCTGAAGTGCCCTTGAGCAAGGTACCTAACCCCTAACTGCTCCCCGGACACTATACGTAGTATGGCTGCCCACTGCTCTGGGTGTGTGTGTTTACTGCTTCAGATGAGTTAAATGCAGAGGATGAATTTGAGTGTGCATGTGACAAATAAAAGGCTTCTCTCTTAATTTTTGGAACAGTCTGTTAAATATAAATTGTTCATATTTAAATAAAAAAAATTGCTGGTTTGGGATCACATGAGACAAAGATTGAGTTGTTTGGCTACAATGACCACAGGTACAGAGGAACACTGTGCCAACTGTAAAGCATGGTGGTGGCGGTAGCATCAGCTCTGGGACTGTTTTGCTGCCAGTGGAACTGGAGCATTACGCAAAGTGGATGAAATCATGAAGAACCTCAAAATTCTTCAGCACTACCATCAAACCATCAGAAACCTGGACACACTGCTCTAAAATGGGACATTAAAGAGACAAATATTGTGACAAAAAACAACAAGCTACTATAACGCTGGAGACTATAAACCAAGCTAAAGTATTATGGGATCCAAAGGTAAAGTCTAAGGGCATATTTGGTGGTTATCTAAACATAAGGAGCATCTTATCTAAAACAGAACAACTTAACAATTGTTGATCAACTCCAATCTTGATTATTTGTGCCTGTCGGAAACTTGGTTAACCCCAACAACTCTTTTAGGTGTTTATAATGCCTATCGACAAGATAGAACTCATTGTAAGGGGGGAGGGGTCATGATCTACATAAAAGAAGGCATCCAATGTAAATTGATATCCCTGAAAATACTTTGGAGTGTGTTGGAGTTAATATCACACTATCCCCAGAAATGTCTTTTGTTGTAATTGTACTTTATCAACCACCCACTTCTAAGGTTATATTCTTTGATCTTCTATCAGATGTGCTCAAACAATATAGCAGTAAAGAATTAATTGTCACTGGGGATTTCAATATAAATTGGCTTGACAAAACAAGTAGGAAGAGACTAAAGGACATTACCAACAAATTTCAGATGACTCGAATGATAAGTAGTCCAACAAGTCGAGCCAGATCTTCTCAAACCGTATTGGATTTGATCTTTACAAACAAACCAGAAGTACCAAAGAAAAATCTAGTGCCTCTTGAAAATGAATTAAGGCAAACTTTATGGAATGATAGAACTCTTGGTATAAACTGTGAGTAGGTCTGTGATGATTTAATGTCAACAATTAAGCAAATTACTTCAAAATATACAAAAACAATGCTACGTAAGCACAAGGTGAAACGAAATCTACCCTGGTTTAATATGGTAGTGGTTAGTACTGTCACCTCACAGCAAGAAGATTCTGGGTTCAAGCCCAGTGGTCGACGGGGGCTTTTCTGTGTGGAGTTTGCATGTTCTCCCTGTGTCTGTGTGGGTTTCCTCCGGGTGCTCCGGTTTCCTCCACAGTCCAAAGACATGCAGTTAGGTTACCATGGAACGGCCTTGGGCTGAAGTTCCCAAGAGTGGCAGCGCGCACATACGCAGTGGCTTTGCTCTCCTATGATGAACTAAATTTCGTTGTGCAGTGACGATAAAGACATTCTATTCTATTAAATGGAAATATTTTGCTTATTCAGAGCTGGAAATAATCTTGTTATTTTAGCATATATTTATTAACACATTCATTATCTGTACCACTTATCCATCACAGGTCACGAGGAGCTGGAGCGCATCCCGCAAGAGGTGGAGTACGGCCTGGACAGGTCACCAGTCTATCATCGGGCTAACACAGAGAGACCAACAACCATTACACCTATGGGCAATTTAGAGTATCCGGTTGATTTAATCCATATGTCTTTAGTCTGTCAGAGGAAACCGGAACACTCAGATGAAACCCATGCTGGCACGAGAAGAAACTCGACACAGAAAGGCCCTGGTTGACCTGCAGGTTCGAACCCGGAGCCCTGCTTGCTATGAGGCGACAGTACTAACCACTGTACCCGTGCTGTATTGGCAGAGTATTTTCACATTAATCCTATAAAGAAGCAAAATGATCTTCCAATAGAATAAGAATATTTTCAAATAGAAATGAGTAAAACAATAAAAAAAAAACCCAGACTAAATGATCTAATAGTTGATTGTTAATAATAAAATCATAATAAGAAATATTAAATACCTTTGTTTTGAACATATTTTACTTGCTTAGATATTTCTATTATTCTCTCTTCCTCCCTTTTTCTTTCTTTTTGCAGTGTTTTGTGAACTTGGATGTGTGTTTTTAATCAAATGTACCATGATGGAAGGAATACATTCCTTCATGAGGTCTCAGGAGAACACTGTCCTCGTGCCATCCGGTGCACTCAGGAGGAGAGAAGCAGCAGCTCCGGCGCCTGTCAGGGAAGGGCACTTTTTTTTTTGTCATCCTCCTCGTCGGCGGAGAATTTCAGTAAAGCATCAGGACGTGGAAAGTCGGCGAAGATTTCAGAGATAACGATTTTCCGGTGCGTCTCCGTCTTGAGCCTCGTCGCCGAGTATAAAAAGACTTGGACATGGAAGAGGTTTTAGGGTTTTGGCGCATCTTTTACGCAGCAGGTTCACCAGCTGGAGAGACCCATGGCGAAGTCCGCGGTCACACTCACACTCTTTGGCTTTGTCAGCATTTTATCGACCTTGATAGGTAAGAATTGCTCTTTAAATGAATCTATTAATTAATAAATGAATATAATGATCAGCACCTGAAATGCCACGTGCGTTTGGTTTTCCCCATCAGTAACCTAATATATTTTAGAATTTATATAAAAACAAGAATTTTCATGTGAATTCATCTAAATGTCCCATTTAATTTTCTCCAGATTTGTCTCAAAAAATAGCAAAAACACTCAAGGATATTATTATTATTATTATTATTATTATTATTATTATTATTTAGAGAAGGGCACTTGGTAGAGTGCATGCTTTCACCAAGCCACATATTCGACTATTCTGGATCCGGATTTGCATCAAAATCTAATCAATTGTTCCTTGGCTCAAGACTCAGCTTTCCTCCAAATTTCACCAAAATCTGTTCATTACATTTTGAATTACATTGGGAAAAGGTAACAAATCCTGGATCCACATACATATCCAGATTTGCATCAAAATCTAATCAACTGTTCCTTGGCTCAAGGCTCACCTTTCCTCCAAATTTCACCAAAATCCGTTCACTACTTTTTGAGTTACATTGGGAACAGTCAAAAAATATTGGATCCACATATATATCCAGATTTGCATCAAAATCTAATCAATTGTTCCTTAGCCCATAGCTCACCTTTTCTCCAAATTTCACCAAAATCTGTTCACTACTTTTTGAGTTACATTGGGAACAGACAACAAATCCTGGATCCACATACATAGTTGGACTCTGGATCCATATACATATCTAGATTTGCATCAAAATCTAATAATTTGTTCCTTGGCCCATGGCTTGTCTTTTCTCCAAATTTCATCAAAATCTGTTCAGTACTTTTTGAGTTACACTGGGAACAGCAAAGAAGCAAACAGAGAAATGGAGGTGAAAACATAACCTCAGCAGGTAATAATACAGTATGGCTAATCATAACTAATAATCATAATGTAGTATTCTTCCAGCTAAAAAAAAAACAGACTGTTCAAAACTTAATGTTTCCATACATAGACATATAATGAAAGACTTAACACTCTGGGCTTATGAGTTTGACTGTACAGGAAGAAAGTGTGACTTAGAAAGGAAGTCCTCTACTACAAATAGACATTGGAACGGAAATAAGGAAATGCTTAACTACAAATAACCATTGACTTTTTTCCAAGGCACCTGTCATAATATAACAGAGCTAATTTTAGTCTTACTCTATCATACCTCATATACACTTTTTTTTTACTTCTGTTGTAAACCTTAATCAAAGCTATATCATGATCATCCAAGTGATTACTAATAAATGTTTATTTTAACAGATGCTATAGCAGGAAAGCCCAGAGTGGACCTCCATGTCACGAGTAGCGATATTCTGGTGGGAGGCACAGGGTTGTTGCTTTGCACAGGTTAGTGTGTATTTGCATTCTGTTTTTCATAACCACATTTCATTCAGATAGACTGCTTTCGACACTCCACAAGCTGTTGTGAAGCAGATCATAATGTCATCATCAATCATAATGACAATGTTTATCTTTTAGCAATTTGAGTCCATATGAAATAGAGACAAATTCATAGTCTTTAGATTAGCTAGTCAATATCATTACATTAATGGCATTTAGCAGATGCTCTTCGCCAGAGTGACGTACAACATACCCAGAGCAGCCTGGAGAGCAGTTGGGGGTTCGGTGCCTTGTTCAAGGGCACTTCAGCCATTCCTGCTGA
This sequence comes from Cathorops melanopus, assembly GCA_027576115.1. Taxonomy (NCBI): domain Eukaryota; kingdom Metazoa; phylum Chordata; class Actinopteri; order Siluriformes; family Ariidae; genus Cathorops; species Cathorops melanopus. Next base: position 53 of record JAODLJ010004970.1, on the reverse strand, counting down.
TCCAGGGAATCAAACCAGTGACCTTTTGGTCCCAAAGCTGCTTCTCTAACCAT
>JAODLJ010004852.1:0-11484 GCA_027576115.1 Cathorops melanopus | reverse complement strand
CCACCAAGATATGCTTAAGGCTTGCAGGGACTGCACACAGGGGACAAGCTGGTTCCTCTCCATACCAGAGGTGTAAGTTGGTGGGAGAGGGCAGGACATCATATGTGGCCCTGATAATGAAACTAAGCCTGCTAGCCTCCATGCTCCACAGCTCGTTCCATGTTATCCTCCTCCTCTCAACACCCTCCCACCTCATCCAGCGGCCTTGCTGTGCTTGGGAGACTGCTTTGGCGCACCTAGCCGCTTCCTCCTGATGGCGCACCTCCTCCACTACCATGTGCCGCTGTTCGATTGGATTGGCCTTTTGCCATGTGGGTGTTGTTGCTTGCACGCCAAGACCACTCCTGCCATGCTGGACATGCCCTACTACATCCCGGTACCTGAGGGCGGCCTTTGCCACTGCAACTGCTGCCGATGGTTTCCATTTTCTTCCCGTTGCTAGTGTTAGAGCCGCACCTCTAACGAACGGATCCCGGGATTCAGTGAGGGTCATTTCCAGCCTTGCTTTGGCGCATTTATACTCCTCCACAAGGCTTGAGACTGGGAGGGAGAGGGCTCCATTGCCGTACAGGCCTATGCTGCTAAGACATTTGGGCAGTCCAAGCCACTTCCTCACCTGCGCATTCACCAGCCTCTCCAACCGGTTGGCATGGGATAAAGTGACCTCGTAGATGGAAATTGGCCACATGAGACGGGGCAGCAGTCCAAACTGAAAGCACCACAGTTTCAGCTTACCAGGGAGAGCAGTGCTGTTGATTTGCTTGAGGCCACTGATGGTATCCTGCTTGAGTTGCTCCACCTGCTTCAAGTCTTTGAGCTCTGCGCTGTACCAGCGGCCAAGACTTTTGATAGGCTTTTCCAGAACTGTTGGTATAGGCTCGTTGTTGACGTGGAACCTCTCATTAGCAAGCTGGCCTTTGACAATAGAGATGCTGCGGGATTTGCTGGATTTGATCTCCATCCGTGCCCCTTGAATGTTTCTCTGGAGTTTATCCAGTAGGCGTTTGGTGCATGCAGGTGTTGTTGTTATTGTTGTTATGTCATCCATGTAAGCCCTGATTGGAGGAAGACGCAGCCCGTTCTTCAACCGTTCCCCTCCAACCACCCATCGCGATGCTCGGATGATGAGCTCCATTGCCATGGTAAACGCCAGTGGGGAAATGGTGCAGCCCGCCATAATGCCAACCTCGAGATGCTGCCAGGCAGTTGTGCTAGCTTGCGCTGTGACACAAAACTGAAGGTCCTGAAAGTAGGCTTTGACCAGCCTTGTGATGGCCTCTGGGACTTGGAAGAAGTTGAACGCTGTCCACAACATCTCATGAGGCACAGATCCGAAGGCATTGGCGAGATCTAGGAAGACCACATGCAGGTCTTTCTTCTCCTTCCTCGCCGTCTGTATCTGGTGCCAGATAACATTTGTGTGTTCCAGACAGCCTGAGAATCCACTTATCCCTGCTTTCTGCACAGAGGTATCGACAAAGTTGTTCTTCTGCAGGAAAGCTGAGAGCCTCTGAGCCACAACGCTGAAGAATATCTTTCCTTCCACATTCAGGAGACTGATCTGGCGGAATTGGTCGATGGTTGAGGAATTCTTCTCTTTGGGAATCAGGATCCCTCCCGCCCTTCGCCATGCCTTTGGTATAATTCCTTTTTCCCATGCCACTCTCATCAGCTTCCAGAGGTACCTCAAGACTCCCGGCGTGTTCTTATAGAGCCTATATGGAACGCCATTGGGCCCAGGGGCTGATGCTGCTTTTGCCCGCTTTACTGTGCTCTCAATCTCGCTCCATATAGGGGGCCTTGTTTCCATCTGGTATTCAGCTGGTTGGATTGGTGGCATGTCACCCGGAATGCTGGCTGGCACGTGCCTCTGGTTGTCGGAGTAGGTCTTCCTCAGGTGCTCCTCTAGTTCTCTTAAAGGTGCTTTGAGGGTCCCAGATTTCTCCTTGACAAAGAGGGCTTTCACGAACTTGTAGGGATCTCTGTAGAAGGCACTCCTCATTCTCTCCTTCTTCTTGTGTTGCTTTCTCAGGCATTCAGCTCTTCTCAGCATTGCCAGATGCTGCTTAATGTCACCTTGCAGTGCCTCAAGTCCTTTCCTCTCCACTTCCGCGGCCTTCTTCCACTGTTTTCTCAGGCACCTTCTTTCCTTCACAAGCCTTTCAATCTCTCGTTGCCTCCTTGACTTGGGATGAGCTGGTTCCTTCGGTACCTTTCGGCGCTCGCTTTTCACCCCAAATCTCTCTGCCCCATAGCTGTAGATAATTTCTCCAATCTTGTCCAGCTTCTTCTCTACACCTCCTTTCAGCCCCTCCAGGAGATGGACTATGTCTATGTTGATGGTTTCCCACTCCTTTTTCTGGCAAGATTTAGGCCACAAGATTTGAGGCCTTCGTCCGTCCATCTTCCTCTCTACTGCGGTCTGTGGCTGGATGGGCTCCGGACTCACGTCCGTAGGTGGATCCATGCTTGGTTGAGCTTCGTCTGGGGTTCTGATACCCTGTGGTCTGTGGTGATTGTCCTGCCACTGGGCTTCAACCGACTGATTTGCCCTACCTCTGAGGAAGTAGTGGTCAATGCGAGACCCCTCGCTAAGCTCTCTCAAGCATTTTTTCCTACCCTGATGGATCTTGAGACCCTTCTCTGATGTAATCTTTTTCCAGCCACAGATGCAGCATTGTAGCTTGTGTCCTGCCAGAACTGCTGCTCCGTCACCTGCCGTGCTGAACATTTGAATCGTTGTCATTTCCGTTGCAAGGTCCGTTACCATGTGGTCTGCCGATGAATCATCTTTCACCCCCACTCTCGCAGACTCCACAGGTATTTTCCTTTTCGAACTTTTTGTAGCCATATTGGGTGGGACCGAGTCACTGTCTAGTGACCGGCTCCTGCCAACATGAGTAGCTAACCCATGCAGCCCCGGTGGGGTCTATTCCCTCCTGCCAGCAGTCTCTCCAAGCCGTCACCAGGTCTTTCCCAGGTTGTCATCTGCTCTTTCGCAGCGGTCACTGGTTTTGACACCAGTCGTCAGACTTTGTTATAGGACTTTCAGTCCAGTTCCACTGAAACACACACATTGTCTGAAAGCCACAGCTTCTGGATATATTGATTTAATTTCAATTTAATTTAACAAATAAAATATCAAAGTAATAAGCATGAACTTGAGAATGATCTATCTTTATTCATTGTGTTTATTAAAATGGATCCTGTTCTATCCAACATGATCTTTGCACAAAGACAGAAAGTTAATTTTTTAAACATTTCTCTATAATTTTATGTAAAATGAGGTGTCAAAGTATGTACAGGGAGGAAAAACAACCCCTAACCCAATTCTCAAAACCTGTTTTTACATCATTTTTTTCTCCAGAATTCAGCCTCAGTCACATCCAGTGTTTTTTTTTTTTTTTCCCCAAACTGCTGCACATTTACTCCGTTTCTGTTTCCAGTTGAAACGACGCTGTGCGCATTTTGGCTGCCACTTCTCACTGGAGCTTCTTATTTTTATTTTCCCCCCTTTGTTTTTCTTTTTGTTTTTCTACAGTTTGATGTTTGTTCTTTGTTTGAATGTTTTGCCTGCCGGTTGTGGTGTCGCTCCAGACCCAGTTTGGGGCGTCGGTTTCCTTCAGGCCTTGGTGCACTGTGGGTGATGCCTGTGCTGCTCACTATGGACTGCAGTGAGCTCGTTGCTCTTTTTAACATCAGGGTTATCCAGCGCTCTGTGTGGCGGTGCTTCTGTGTTTGGCGCGGTGTTCTGAGTGATGTTGTTCGGTGGCATCACGGTGGCTGTGCAGGTGGTTTGGAACACACCAGTGCTCTGTGTGGCGGTGTTTTCGTGATGACTTTGTGGATCCATGGTGCGGTGTTCAGAGCGATGTTGTTGTTGCCCGGTAGTGTCGTGGTGGCCGTGCAGGTGGTGTAGGACATACCCGTACCCTCATGCACCTTTTGGTGGGACTGTGGGTAGCTACGCCACTGGAATTATGTCCTGACCCTCTTTGGTAGGCAGGGTTTTTTTTTTGTAACTGTAAAGCAACCTTGGCTGTGAGAAAGGCATGATATAAGTTCAACTATATTATTATTATTATTATTATTATTATTATTATTATCACAGTGAGTCCTCATTAAACAGCAATATACTGTATATTAAATCTGGATCTCAACAGAAACATTATTTTTTTCTTTTTATAGGGAGATCTCAAGACTCTGTGGTCAAGAAAACACCAAATCAGGTCACTAATGCTGAGTTTACACTTATTATTATTATTATTATTATTATTATTATTATTATGAACTGACCTAAACCTTGTATCAGATTCAGATGAAAGCTGTGTCTTCACTTCATCTTTTCCACATTACAATCCTTGGAAATCTAATCCCGCTCAAACAGGCTAAATGTTACAATGTGCTCATATTTCCATCAATTAATCATTTCATATTTCATTCCCACAGAGTCGTGATGCTGTAGAGCTGAACTTTGCTGCCTCACACTTCAGTAAAACACGAGGGAAGAGAGAACGAGCTCATGATAATGTGTACACTGACGTGATTTACTCTCCTCTTTCTTAGGTCATAAATATCAGAGCGTGTCTAATGTTCATTCCTCTCATACTTTTAATCTTTAGCCTGATTGGAAATCGATATTAACATGATGGAACTTTACAAGGTGATGATTAAAAACTAAATGTAATTGAGGTCGAGGTCTCTGCAGGGTTACAGAAGTGTGAAGAGAAGAAAAGACTGTTATACACTTTATGTGTCTGTTGCAGTTACAGTACAGAGGATCAGGGCAAAGCATAAAACCTTTCTTATTGAATTTTAGTGACTAATAACTAATGTCTGTTCGTTAGCATGTTAGCCAGTGTGCTATGGGGGTATAACAGAAAATCATGATCAGTGATATCGTTGTACATTAAAAAAAATGTTTCTTAGTAAATAAAGAACTTTGTGTGAAACTGAGTCATTTTGTGTATTAAAGACTAGAATGCTGCACTTTTTCTTGATTGTATGAAAATAAAGATCAACAAAATGAGGATGAAGGAGGCTGCAAATATAGAAAATAAATAAATAAATAAATAAATAACAGCCTGCCTTAGCTTTGCTTTGCTGAAGGATACCATTTGACATGACCATCTTCAGATTTTCATTGCCCTGTGAAGCAGCTTTCGGACCAAAAGGTCACTGGTTCGAGTTCCTGGACCAGCAGGAATGGTTGAATTGCCCTTGAGCAAGGCATCTAACCCCCAACTGCCCCCCAGGCTGCTCTGGGTATGTTGTATGTCACTGTGGATAAGAGCCTGTGCTAAATGCCATTCACATAATTAACGTAAATATCCACCCAACGTACACACTATGTTGGCAGTGGAGAGTTTTTTTCACTTCATTTCTTGACCTTTGTTTAAAATGATATGATGACCCCCCCCACACACACACACACACACATCTGAGCCTTTGTGTTTTGTGTATTAGTTCTTGATCCTAAAATATTAAAATATTATAATGTTGTGCTCCACACTGATACTCACCAGTAGCTGGTGTTTAGAGTGAAGTGAAGGGAAAAGTGTAAAAAGTGTGTGGTGACAGTATGAGAGAGAGAGAGAGAGAGAGAGCAGTGAGGAGTGAAAGTGTGTCGCTGTCCGTGGTGTTGAAACTCTTGTGACACAATGCACTGGTTGCCAGATCAACATAAATCACAGAACCTCAGTCAGCTACAAATACACAACATGGGGTGGGTGGGGTTTAAACTGTACTGCAGCCACTAGAGGGCCTTAGAGACACGGATTTACTTTTGAAGACCTGTCACAGTGTCCACCTATAGATACAGTCACTGCTGAGATTCTAGAACATTACAAGGCACCTGACAACACAAAATCAGCAGTTTAATCCTCCTCTTATGCTGGGGGTTGTTTTGACTCGTTTCTGTTTTTGATTTGTCTGAAATACTGCTTCGAGTCTCTTTTTATCAATAAAATCGCATAACTTTGCCTCATTTGGGGTCATGAACAAACTTGCAAAATGTCAACACTCTCATGTGTTGCTGAATATCTGTACAGTTTGTCCTGATGTCGTTGTTTTGACTGGGTCTGACTGCACCTGCTCAGGGGGTTAAAAGAGTTTTCCCAAGATTCTTTCTTCAATACTGGAACAGACTTTCTCTGACAGAGCGGCTCAAAAGGACACAAAGACGAGGACGCAATAATATACTGGATATCAAAGTGAACCCAAGTGTCACGTTTCATTCAGTAGATCAAATGGTTCTTATAGTACAGACTGGTTGATGTTTAAATCCCAAGTGTGCCAGTTTACTCAGAGCTGATCGCTACTGTTCAACAATTTCTATTCAGTGATGGTAAATTAAAACTCCAGGGTTCCAGATTTACTTGCTGTTCTGTATCTTTGTCTTTGGTGTGTGACAATAACAGTGATTTAAATTGTAAAATTAAGATTTATAGTGGTATGGGGGGTGAATGGTTTTATTTTTGAACTGAAAGTGGTCCCTGGCTGCAAAAAGTAACAATGAAGAAGGAACACAAAACAAATACTGTGTCACTAGATGGAGGCAGTGCAGTGTGACAGGGTTCATAGAGGAAAACTCTGACATGGAAAGGGTTAAGGAGCGTGAGAACTGATGAGTTAGAGTCACAGAAGAGGAGTGAAGAAGAAAAAGAGGAAGAAGAAGGAGAATGCACTTATAAAATCTTAAACAAAAATGATCCCTCATACCTCACAGGACTGCAATAAATAAAAGTTATGATGTCAAGACAAATCCATCTTTATTGCCATAAGAAACTGTATTTTCACTATTTTCACTATTTCAGTAAGATGACTTGTCCTGCCTTCAGGACTCCACCACAAGACAGTCCATGTGTTCTGTCCATACAGTATCGATAACACTGTGAAAACACAGTGACAGGTTTAAGACAAGAAGAAATCCAGCTCAATACGGTCCACAGACATGCAGAGGATTCACTGATACCAGCCTGAAGTTGATTATTTTCCTATGACAGCACAGCCCAAAGGGTTTTATTCCTCTTACACCACAGCAAATTCCCAATGATAACATCAGCCCAGTTCTCCTATTTATAGTATTTACAAAACATGAATAAAGAAGAGACGGAGGTCACAGCTACGAGTGTTCCTGAGAAATGGCACCTGCAGATGTTTGATGAGATCAGGACAAGTGAAGAAGGATCTTTCTGCCCTGAGGTTTATGATCTGGTGGATTCTAAGAAGCTCCGCCCACTAACCTCGAATCAGGAAGTTCAGGGCGGGGTGTTGAGCTGCTGCTGAACATGAAGGGGTGAGAACTTTTAGTGTCTGTTTTTCACTCACACATGAACAGACATGTTGGGCGTCAGCAGTGTGTTTAATATTAACACCTTAAAGTAACAGCATTATAATGGATTACGGCTGCTGGCTGGTGGGTGGAGACTGAGAGGTGACCAAACTGAGGGTTAAAACAAACAAACAAACCAATAAATGAAAAAAAAAAATTCCTTTTCAGTATGTAATATTTGTAAATGTTCTCTAATAACTGATATACCCATCATATTTTGCCTTAATAACCTCTTTCTTATCTTTTCAGATATATTTTTGCACTGAAATGGTAAAACAGATTATTATATTTCACATCCAAAAACCTAGGGGGATGCAAACTTTTGCACTTGGCTCTATAAACAAGTCGGACATGTGACCTTTCACGGCTGTGGGTCTCATAAGAAGCTCGTTCCCCTTCACTGTCCCTCAGCACACACAGAATGCACACACAGGTCTGGTGTGGGAAGTTAAAGCTGAGAGTGGTGTGGCTTATAAACTCCGTGACCATGCTGCTGTGTGTTTAGAGCAGATTAAAGTGAAATCTGCTGCTTTAGAAGAGAGGAGTTACAATTTCACACATTTATAGAAAGGCTATGAAGATGATTCTAATTCTGTATCGTGTCTGAAAAACAACAGCGTGGCCTGAGAGAGAAAAAAATAACCGCACATCCTGTGGAAAGTTTGAGAGGTGAGAACCTGCAGGCCGCTCTGACCGCCTGAGTCGCTTTTCTCAGAAACACCATCAGAGATGAAACACTCAGAGCTGCAGTGTGTCAAAGAGCAAAGAGATAAACAGAGCTACAAAACCACACACACACTTTACATACAGAAATAAAGACCAGTTTGTTCATCTTTGTGAGAAAACCTGTATTCATGCATGTATTTAACCTCCATCCAAATATTACATCATAATATATTTGTATATAAAACGCAATCAAATTCACTGAGCACCGAATTCTTTTTATTTCGCTTCTCTGATCCTGATTCATTAAAACTCATTTACAGAAAACCTGCACCACATGTTCTATCTCCTGACAGTTCATTTTAATATTTCAGTTTTGAGTCTTCAGTATTAAAGAGTGGGTGAGATCCGGGGTGGAGCGAGAGAGAGAGAGAGAGAGAGAGAATTTGATTGGTTCGAGTCACAGAGTGGTGAAGGAGGAGCCGCATTAAGGCCTGAATAAAACTCCAGCCGTATCAACACAAAAGTCTCACATCTCTTCATGATCATAATTCAGAAAAAGAGGGATGAGATTTTCCTAAATCTTTGGTCGTTGGTCAAAGTCAGGAATCAGTCGAGGAAGAAGGAGCTTGTAGAGGTTTGTAAGGGTTTTTCAAGGGTTCTTTAGAATATTAAGAGCTTTTATCTTCATAAAAGTGCTGCTACTAGGAACCCTTACTGAGAGACAAATACTCAGCTGGACTTTTACACTATGTACACTATATGGCCAAAAGTATGTGGACACCCTCCCATCACATCCATGTGTAGTTTTCTCCAAACTGTTACCACAAAGTTGGAAGCACACAATTGTACAGAATGTCTTTGTACGCTGCTGTAGGATTTACAATTTCCCTTCACTGGAACTCAGAGGCCCAAAGAACTCGAGTGTCCTGTACAGAGCCCTGACTGAACTCAACCCCACTGAACACCTTGGGGATGAACTGGAACACTGACTGAACCTCAGGCCTCTTCACCAACATCAGTGCCTGATCTCAGTGATGCTCTTGCGGCTGAATGAACACAAATCCCCACAGCCACGCCCTAAAATCTAGTGGAAAGCCTTCCAGAAGTGTGGAGGTTACTAGAATAGCAAAGAGGGAATAAATCTAGAATTGATGATTGGGTGTCCACATACTTTTGCTCCTATTGTGTATATGGACAGCTGACCATCACACACATTTCATATGTGGTTCTTCCCCAAACTGCTGGAAGGCAGAAGCACAGAATTGTCCAGGATGCCTTTCTCTGCTGGAGCACTAACATTTCCCTTCACTGGAACTAAGAGGCCCAAACCTGTTCCAGCCTGACAATGCCCCCGTGCACAAAGTAAGGCTGAAAAAAGGCTGAAGTTGGTGTAGAAGAACTCTAGTGTCCTGCACAGAGCCTATTGAACACCTCTGGAGTGAATTTAATGCTGAATGAGCACCAGGTCTTTCTGCTGAACATCAGTGCCCGACCTCACTCACTCTCCTGTGGCTGAATGCCCCGGGGTTCGGAATGGGATGTGAAACACATACGGGTGTGATGGTCGGATGTCCAAATACTTTTGGACACACTGTGCGGAACGCCTTAAGGATGTCAGGAGGAGGATCTCAATAATAAGCGCAGAAGCTTATGGGCCTCAGGTTGACCTCAAGGTCATGAGGTTTAATTCCCCAGGAAGTCTCGTGAATTTTACCTGCAGCTGAATCTACAGGATGAAATGTACACAGTGCAGGATGTGTTAATTATTTACACAGGTAAAGATACAACTTCCCTTTATAATCACTATATTTAATTTACTTTTAATTTAGCCAGACAAAGTGGTTTACAAGAGGCAGAACACAGAGAGCCATTAAATGAGAACACGGAAAGATCACAGAAAGTTTCCACCAACAAACAAAGTGCAAGATAAAGTTAGAAAAGACAGAAACTATTTATTGATTTTTTTTTTTTATATTTTTGAAGAGGATGTTGAAAGAGTTGTGAAGCGTGTGTTGAAATACCTTGAGGAGGGGCCACAGTCTACTATCTACTGCTCTGCTTTCTAGTCTAGATTTGTGTCTCAAAAAAAAAAAAAATACCCTGGAAGTCTGTGATGTCAGAGATGTGATGTGATGTCACACCATCAGTCTTTGCCCAAAGTGAGCAGTGCTCAGTTTGACCGTCGATCAGTGCAGCGAGAGGAGACATGCTGTACACAGAGCTCACACTGAAGATGATCACACTGATGTGGATCACAGTGATGCTTTTTAATCAAACTGGTAAGTGTGGATGGTTCATTATGTTTCTGCTCATCAGTGTGCCGCTGTAATAAGGATTACTGACACAAAAACAGTTTCTGATCTTAATATTACGGGGTTGTGTCTGGATGAAGAGCTGTTTTAAGGGAAATCAGAATTTTATTTAATCTTAAATTGTTCCCGTGGAAGATTTTTCACCTTGAAATTTGATGATAAAACAGAAACAATACACATTTCTGTGCAACACAAACACACTTTACACATCTCCTCTCTGACCTCCAGTCGCTGGTTACACTGGAAATTCAGTTTATTCAGCACATTGCATTGAGCTTGATAATGTCAGTAAGATTTAATGCTCATGTTATCTCACGTTACTCACAATATCACACCAATCTCTGTGAATTACTGGAAGAAAAAAATATGTTTTATTACTTTTTTGTTCATGTTTCATTCTTTAACCATTTATATTAGATTCTGCACAGATAAATGATCTCAATCAGCTGAACCCAGTGATCGCTGCTGGTGTTGGTGAGAACGTGACTCTGCACTGCTTTCAAAAGCGAGAGGATAACTCTATAACCATCGCTTGGTTCAAGCAAAAAGTCGGACAGGTGCCTCAGGTATTGGTGACATTTCAACATGACCTCAAATACAAAGATGAGTTCAAGCCGCCAAAATTCAACATCAAGAAAGAAAATGAAACGGGCTTCCATTTGAAAATTGTTAATGTGGAACCATCAGATGAAGCCTTGTATTACTGTGGACTTTTTTATTATTGTGGACTTTTATCAACATTTGGAAAAGGAACCTTTTTATCAGTGAAAGGTAAGAATTTTATTTTGCATGAGGTGAGAATGTGTGTGTTGAGGTTTTCTCTGTTTGTATGACTGAAGCGATCGCTCTACTGGCAGGAGATTGTGATTTGGAGTTTGCTTGGATTAGAATGAGCACTTTAATATCTTACACTGTAGATGTGATTTAACTACATTTGGAAATATCTTTAGTGCTGCTGTCTGTGAATATTCTCAGTCATCCAGGTCATAGTAAACTGTGGGTGGTAAACGAGAGCAACTGGACTTGCTTGAAAGCCCTTCAGAACTGTGGGTATCCCAACTGGGCTTTCTTCAAGAGCAGAAAAAGGAACATAACGGACAAGGAGGATAACAGGAACAAACGCAAGAACATTGTCATTCCCTACATTTCTGGTCTATCTGAGAAACTCAGGAG
>JAODLJ010004222.1:0-11633 GCA_027576115.1 Cathorops melanopus | reverse complement strand
ATAGACACAGACAACCATTCACACTCACATTCACACCTACGGTCAATTTAGAGTCACCAGTTAACCTAACCTGCATTTCTGTGGACTGTGGGGGAAACCAGAGCACCCAGAGGAAACCCACGCGGACACGGGGAGAACATGCATACTCCGCACAGAAAGGCCCTTGTCGGCCACGGGGCTTGAACCCGGACCTTCTTGCTGTGAGACGACAGCGCTAACCACTACACCACCGTGCCGCCCGGCACTCACTCCTAGGGAGAGTAATTTGTAGAGAATGTTTCTCATTTTGGATGGATGAACACCCAGCTTTTAGAAATGTATTTGTAGTAACCCTGTTCCAGCTTTGGGCATCTCTGTGACACATCTTCTAAGGTCCTATGAAAGTTGATGGTTTGAGGCACGGGTCACACTAATCAACTTTTCTTGAGAAGAACAGATGTGTCAGTAATCTGACTTTGTGTGTCCTTATTTAAAGAGCAAAACACCAGTACAACCCACACTTCCAACCTCATCTCCTTCACTGAAACACCTTCCATTAGCTCCAATTAGGTATTGGTGAAGTTCTTACCACAGAGGTTGACTTACTTTTTCCGGCCTGCACAGTGAATGATAATGCCGTATGCTCGACTGTATGCGTGTTATTAGTTTAGTCAAATTGTGTCTATAATTGTGACTTAGATGAAGCTCAGACATCATTTTATGAGCGATCAATGCAAAAACCCTTGTAATTCCAAAGGGTTCACAAACTTTTTCTTGCAATTGTAACTAACAACCTATACACACCTTGTTTCTAGCCTGTAACTTGCTTCAAGCACTATACATTATTTACGTTTTATCTCTATGGCTGCTGCTTTACAACAGGTTCAACAAAACATGGTGTTGACACCATATTTGAAATGTGAATAATGATATGCAAAGATTTGCTTTGATTACTTAAGAAGTTACTGAAGAAAATCTATTGTAGAATTGTTCAGGAATGACGATGTTGAGTTTGTTACTTATGTAGCCATGAACACCACACTATCTGATTTGACATTTAAAATTGGAAATTAGGAACAACCTGATATCCAATTCACACTAATTTAACAGCATTCAAATGATGTTCAACTTTTGACATTAAGCTGGAGAAAAATTATAAAATATTATTTTTTTTGTACTAACAGCTATTCAGTTGCAATGCAATTTTATATAAGTTTTGTCCTGGTGGAGTATTGAGTATTTTTTTTTCTATTACATTGGAAATATCAATCACCCACTGATTTTGCAAGCTGACTGAGAGAAATAAAGTCTAAAGTTGAATTTAGTTGTAAGATTTTTAAGCCATGAGCTTATTAAATAATAGAAAATATTGCATGACCATGGAGCTAAATTTACTCACCAGTTTCAGGTTTACTCAGTGGTGGCGTTGCCACTACCTCTTTCACTTCAGCTTTGGCAACGAATGCAGGTACCTCTGCTTCTGTTGAAGTAGAAAAATATTTTCTCAATGCCACTATTACAGGACAAGCCGAACAATGGTGTACAGTTGTTTGCAAAGATCTGGGCACCCCTGGCCAAATAACACATTTTGTTGATTTTTTAAATGGAAAAAAAGTAAACACTACCTCTGTAGCAAATATTAAGGTATACGTAGTTACTTTATACACTGCCAGATTAAAAAAAAAACTTTGCTGTACCACCTTTAGCTTTGATTACAATGTGAATTCGCTGTGGCATTGTTTCAACAACCTTATGCGACATCACAACATTTATTTACGTCCAGAGTTGCATGGATTTTTTATTTATTTTTTGCCGGGATTTTGTCTTGACATCTGGAGAGTTGAACTAACTGAGAGTTGACTCTGTGGTGGCTAATTCACGTGTGAAAACGATTCCTCATGCTCTCTGAACCACTCTTTCACAATTTGAGTCCGACGAATCCTGGTATTGTCATCCTGGAATATGCCCATGCCATCAGGGAAGAAAAAATCCATTGATGTGATAACTTGGTCATTCAGTGCATCCAGATTATCAGCTGACTTCATTTTATTGCCCCATAACGTTGCTGAGCCTCAATCTGACCAACAGAAGCAACCCCATCACACTGCCTCCAAAGGCTTGTACAATGGCCACTATGTATGATGGGTGCATCACTTCATGCACTTCCTTTCTTACCTTGGCTTACCTGCAAATCTCGACTCATCAGACCACATGACCTTTTTGCATTGCTCAAGAGTCCAATCTTTATGCTACCTAAAAAATTGAAGCCTTTTCTTCCAATTAGCCTCATTAACAAGTGGTTTTCTTATGACCACACAGCTGTTTATTTATGGAGGAATGTTGTTTCAGTTCACTGTGTTCTTTACCAGCTATATATGAGAGTATGTAAAAAAATTCTAAGACAAATTGAAAAAAAAAAATCTTTATTTCATAAAGTAACAAAACTATTTCTCTACATATCCTCCATTTAAGTCTAAACACTTCTGCACGCGGTGTTTCCATCAGAGAATTCCTTCTTTGTAGAATTCTGGGGGATGTCTTTCACATCTTTTGAAATTATAACATCTGTCTTAGAACTTTTTGACTTACCCTCATATGGTTGAAATGAGAAGCTACTTGACCTGGTCATGGTATTTATTCATATAGTGTTTGTGGAGGGTTTTATGGCTACATAGACCTAAAAACATGTTTGCTAGCACAGTAGGATTATTTGGCTTGATGCATAATTCAAAAGGTAATGTTACCTTCCTTGTTTGCTTAAGCCTCACTCACAACCTGCTGTAAGTGTTTTGGACACATACGGGTCGCAGGGTCGCGGTGAACCCAGGGGAAAGTTTGGGGGAGGAGTACGGGGCAAAGTACTTGTCAAGTACAGGTTGCACACCTGACTTCCTCAAGGCATGGGAAAAATTGCGTCGTTAGCCTGTCGAAAGCGTATATCTGACGCACGTGAGCAGTGTGTGTTCAGTGAGTGTGGAGTGTGTGAGACTTGCATTTTACCAGCTTCCTGTGCTACAAGTTCGGGCTGCTCTTGTGAAACATGTGTGATGCATGTGATTAGCATGTTACAATCACTCATAACTTGTGTGTGATGCAAGCCAAGAGTGGGTATAAAACCAGTGTGTCTGCAGCATTCTGCATCTGTCTTTCAACTGAAGAACATTGGATATTTTGTGGGTAAAATTAAAAAAAATTCAGTTTAAAGTTTAGAAAATGGGACCCAAGAAGAAGTGAGCAAAAGTAAAGTAACCCAGCCTGAAACAGCAGAGAGGGAGGAGGAGGAAGAATTTGATGATGATGGTAACAGCACCGGTGAGCCCTGCATGCGCAGGGAGAAGTTTGCCTTCAAGCTGGCAGAAGGCACACCACCCCGCCAGAGGTATTTTCACAGGTAAATACACATGCTTTAAACATTCATTTCAGTAGATATGCTTATGTAATTAATATTATATATGCTGATTTTCATGTATGTTTCAGCTAACGATGCCCAGAAGTGAGGACACTGCAATCCCATCATTGCTGTCAGGCCATTGTGCCATGCTCAGTGATGAGGACAAGAACATCCCGACACTCCGTCCCGCCACTGAGCAGGACAGCAGCTTGGAGTCAAAGTGTGTTTCAGTGCTCAAACTGTTGGGCTATTTAGTTGGGATTTTTTACAGTGTAATAAAATGCGCTATTCCCTTATACTCATGTTTTATGATTTGACGTTTGCATGGTAAATTACACATATACTCAAATAAAAACAGCAAATGAGGTGGTCTTCTTCCATTCTACAATGCTATATGCTACATGATCGGTTCCTTGGTTCCTCCCCAATATATACTGTATACCCAGAGTCTTGCCCCTTGTGTCATGTGCAGGTCACATGTGCTGCGTGCAGGTCGCGTGCACACCACGCATAGGGGTAGAAAGTGAGATGTACTTCTGTCTTGCAGGCCACACAAATAGCAAGTGCGGAATACTCGTGTCATACTTCTGAGGCACGTCACTCATACAATGACCGTGCGTCACTCATGCGTCTTACTGTCATTGCAAAGCCCCTACAAGCCTCGCTGCTGACTTGGTTTAGGTGTACAAAAGGAGTACGGGTTCCGTACGTAGTGTATGCATTCTTGATTTGTCACAAGACCCATAGAATTTGCATGTGCAGGACCAAGTCTCCACGGGCAGTCTGCGACCTTCTACAGCACTGAACACACGCGAGTGTCGCACAAGTCTCAAGCACGGTTTTGCCAAATTTTTTACCATAGACCGCCCATAGCAGCACATATGGTGGGTTATGAGTGAGGCTTAAGATCCACCTGTGTGCAATTAAAGTGTCACATGATCTGTCACGTGATGTCTGTATAAATCAACCTGTAGCGACGATTTCCATTGTTAAATCCATGGGGATGAAAAACACTAGGCCTGGTCCAGATTGAACGCATACTCCATGAAACAGTAACAAAATTAATTTATTGCATCCATTTGGGAAGAAAACTCTGAATGAAAACTGGTTGTAAATTAGGCTGTAATGCCAAACTTAACGAAAGAATTGTGAAATGATCGAAAAGTAACATAAAGCATGGTCAAAACAGTGTGAGAAAACCGGCTGCATTTTCCATCGCCCCCACTCCACTCCGTCCCCGCCCATATATGACCTTTCACTTATGATACCATGATGTCATTATGACAATGGGCATTACAACGTAAAGAAAACAAATTAAATCTTAATTCAAATCCTTATTTCTTCATAACGCTACTTAAAACAATTTCAATTTTCAAAACCAAAATATTAACTTTCCCAAAAACATAAAATATAAAAATGGCTGTAACATTCCGGCCCCTAATTTTGGATACCAAAATTACAAATCATATATTCATGAACAACCATTAACAAAATCAACACAAAATGTCCAAGCACTGCACATAAATCATCAGGACGCATAACCAACAACAGCATATTTGCATATTTACACATCAAAAGTCCATTTCAATGCTTATAGAAAGTCCATTTTTAAAGCATGTCAAAGTTTTTTTTTTTTTAAGTTCATAGTCCAAAGAGGAAAAAATGTTAAAAAAAAAAAAGCAAAATTTCTTCAGACAAAAATTCCAAGGAATGCAAAAGTCCATTCTTCCAAACTTATACAGATTTAAACATTCTTTGGATCTATTATTCATCACTTTTATATCAGCAAATCATGCAATACAGCCATTATTCAATACAAACACATAACCTGAGATTAGTTTCATTTACACTCTTCATTTCATTTCTTATATAAATGAGATTGCACATTAAATCAATAAACCCAAGCTTCCAAAAACTCAATTACCTTCAAGTAAGAGACATAGCTTGGTTATGGGCCTTTCAAATTCATTGCTCTGTGTTCTAACACGTACTTTACGTACAAAGCCTTTAGCATCTCTTATTGTGTCTGTAATGCGCCCTAGAGGCCATGAATTTCTTGGAGCACTCTCATCAACTAAAAGAACTAGATCTCCAACTGAGAAGTTTCTTTGGGGTCTGTTCCACTTCTGACGCTGTTGCATCAGTGGAAGATATTCTTTCATCCATCTTTTCCAAAACAGGTCACTGAGATATTGTACTTGTTTCCAGCGCCTTCGTCCATATGTTTCGTGTTTCTCAAACAGGCCAGGTGGGATAATGGGTTTTCCTTTTAACAGTAAGAGGTGATTTGGTGTTAGCGCTTCAAGGTCATTTGGATCATCACTTGATGGTGTAATTGGTCTATCATTCAACATGGCCTCAACCTCACAGAATATTGTATGGAGGGCCTCGTCATCAACTATTTGTTCTTTTATGACAGAACAGAGGATCTTTTTAGTTTGCTGCACCAAACGCTCCCATACTCCTCCGTGGTGTGCTCCATAAGGAGGATTAAAACTCCATTTGATCCCATCCTGTGCAAGTGTGGTATGGATTTTATTTTGATTCAAGTTTTGCATTGCTTGCTTGAATTCACGATTTGCACTTATAAAATTTGTGCCATTGTCTGATTTGATCTCCTTCACCTGCCCCCTCCTACAGAGGAATCTTCTTATGGCATTGATGCAGGAATCTGTATCGAGTGTATGGGCCACCTCAAGATGGACAGCACGAGATGTGAGACATGTAAAGATGACTCCATATCTTTTTACAATAGTCCTTCCTTTCTTTACTTCAATAGGTCCAAAGTAGTCCATTCCGACATGTGTAAATGGAGGAAGGTCCATGACGAGCCTATCAGGTGGGAGATCAGCCATTTTCTGTTGTCCAGGCCTTTGACATGAGCGGCGGCACATCATGCATTCCCTGATGGTCTTTCTTGCCAGTGCATTGGCATGAGGAATCCAAAACTGCCTGCGGAGTGTGGAGAGCATATGATTCCTCCCGCCGTGCCCAATCTTCTCATGAACCCTGCGGAGAATGAGCTTGGAGATGTGACCATTCTTAGGCAGGATGGCAGGATGTTTTGCCTCTTCGGGTAATGCAGACTTGCTCAATCGACCGCCAACTCTTAGTATGCCATTTACCAACACAGGATCCAGCTTGTATAAGGGACTAGTCTTCTTTATGGCCTTTCCATCACTCAGAAGTGAAACTTCCTCAGAAAAGTGTTGTCTTTGAACACAATTAACTATGGCCTGTTCAGCCTTTTCCAGGTCATCTACAGTTAGCCGGTAAGCTCTTTCCCCTTTTATTTTGGGATCAGGTTTGCCGACATTTGTTCCTGTCTTTTTATCACACTTTTGTTTTAGTACGTCTTTGAACTTTAAAATCCAAGCAACTGCCCGGATTAGGTCTGCCCATCTTGAAAAGTAATAGAGCAACTTAGTAGTAGGGCAAGACTCCACTGGCAGAACGTCTGTGGCATGGATAAAAACTTCCTGCTTTATTTCAGGGTCATCCTCCGGAATATCATTTACATCTTCAACCACTTCTGGCCACTCAATATGAGCTTGAAGAAACTGTGGTCCATTGAGCCATGTTTGGCACTGGAGGAAGGCCTTAACTGATAAGCCACGTGACGCTGCATCAGCTGGGTTCTCCTTTGAAGAGATGTGCCTCCATTGTTCTATGTTTGACAGAGAGTGGATGAGAGAGATGCGATTGGCGACATAGGTCTTGAATCTTCTGGTTCTGTTGGCAATGTATTGCAAAACAGTCATGCTGTCCGACCAAAAAACTGAGTCTGACAACGACAAATGCAATTCTGTTCTCAGCATATGGTCCAGACGTGCCGCCAAGACTGCTGCAGCAAGCTCCATTCTGGGGATGGTTGTGCACTTGAGAGGTGCCACTCTGGCTTTGCCAAAAATGAAGGACACGCAGATGTCACCGTCACCATTTGTGAGCCGAAGGTAGGACACGGCGCCATAGCCCACCTCACTAGCATCACAAAAGTGATGCAGCTGTGCAGATGTAATATGACCAAAGCCTGAGGGGATAAAGCTTCTATTAACTCCCAAAGTGCCTAGAAGGTGAAGCATGCTATGCCAACTTTCCCAGGCCTGTGCAACATCCTGAGGGATTCTCTCATCCCAACTCAATTTCATCTTACATAATCTTTGCAGGATCTGCTTTGCCACCAGTGTGATGGGAGCCAGAAAACCTAAGGGGTCGTAGATTGAACAGATGACAGAGAGAATTCCCCTTCTGGTTATCTGGTGTGACTTGATGGCTATGCTGAAGGTAAACTGATCCTTTTCCACATTCCATTGAGCACCAAGGGCTCTTTCCATTGGAAGTTGTTCCTTGCTCAGATCTAAGGTTTGCACTTCTTTAGCTCTGTCTTTCTCAGGGATTGCAGCGAGGACTGTACGATCATTGCTGATCCACTTGTTCAGATGGAAGCCTCCTTTTGCGCACAACTCACTCAGTTGGTGAAAGAGCAACAATGCCTGCTCTGTGCTGCCAACTGCCTTCAGACAGTCGTCGACATAGAAATTATGCCTGATGGTGTTTATGACGTTCTCTGAATATTCATGCTGGTGGTCATCTGCAGTTTTTTGCAAGGCAAATGTTGCACAGCTGGGTGAGGAAACTGCGCCAAAGATATGCACCAGCATTCTGTGTTCGACGAGATCTTTGGAGATGTCCCCATCAGGCCACCAGAGGAAGCGCAAGAAGTCTAGGTGTTCCTTCGCCACGCGCACCTGATGAAACATCCCTTCTATATCAGTGATGAATGCGACAGAGCCTAAACGGAAGCGGAGTAGCACACCAAGAAGGGTGTTCGTCAAGTCAGGACCTTGAAGAAGTTCCTTGTTCAGAGAGGTTCCACCATAAACTGCTGCACAGTCAAAAACCACACGCAGCTTGTGTTTGCGTGGGTGGTAGACACCATGGTGTGGCAAGTACCACAGCTTGCCAGGTTTGGGCTGCAGCTCACTCTGGGGAACAACTTCAGCATATCCCTTTGCCATAACCTCATTCATAAAGGCCTTGTACTCACTGAAGAATGCTTGGTCCTTTTTGAATCTTTTTACCAAGTTCTGAGCCCTTTGATGGGCAATTTGCCTGTTATTGGGCATATTCACACTGGTGTTACGGAATGGAAGTTTCAGATGGTAGTGACCACTTTTAAGTTCAGCTGAATCGGATGCAATCTCCAAAAACTGCTTATCATCCTGTGACAATTCAGTCTGTTCTCCATAATGTTGTTCCATAAAATCTTCATTATATTGCTTTATTAACAGATTCTCCAAATTCACAATGGATATTCTATTGACTGTAGTGCAAACACCATTCATGCTTCCATCAAAGCCTAGCGGGCCATTGATAACCCAGCCGAGAAGGGTTTTCACTGCATAAGGTCCGCTGCCAACGCTGTTGATAATCTTCCAAGGCTCTAATGCTCTTGGAGTATTGACACCGATCAGCAGCCCAATGCCAGCGCTGATAGGAGTGACGTCAACCTCCTTAAGGTAAGGCCATTTTCTTATATCTTTTAGTTTTGGGATGTCATCATGTGTCACAGGGATTTGCTTTTGAGTAAAAACATCAGGGAGTTTGAGAAAGTTTTCACTGTCCAATGCAGCTACTTCCAAACCAGAAACTCTATATGTGGACAGGATTTTTTCTTGGCCCATTGTTTTCAAGATGATCCCCATTTTCTTTCCAGGGGCTGCAAGCTGTTTGGCCAGCTCTTCAGTACAAAAAGTTGCCGAACTCCCTGGATCCAAAAAGGCATATGATTCTACGCATTTTGTTCCTTTATCCAACTTTACTTTAACAGGTACGATTGCCAGAGCACATTCTTTCCTTCCGGCCCCAGTATTACTACCAGTCGCCAACGAAAGGACTGCATTGGAACTTGTGGTACTTGTGGATGCCCTTGTTTCAGTCCGAGACTCCCTTTGATTACCCTTGGTTTGTATATGCAGAATTGTTGGATGATTTTGTTTACAGATGTTGCACAACAGACGTTTCTGACAATTTTTGCTTATATGTCCCTTTTGCATGCATCCAAAGCATAGTCCTTTATCCTTAAAGAACTCCACTTTATCATTGTTTGGTTTATTTTGAAGTGTTTCACACACGTTCATGGGGTGGTTTCTATTACAGAACATGCATGGCTTTGTAAATGCACTTGAACTGGTAACATTTGAGGATTGTTTGTTTGTTTGCTCAGGCACTGGCATTGATGCAACTGTAGCAGCTGTAGCAAAACTGCTCCCCTTGTTTGTTCTTAAGTAAACTTTGTTTTGTCTTAGCTCTGGTGCTTTATTCACTGGACTCTGTATTTCACCAAAAATTGGATCCAGCATAATTCGTGCTTGTTTGTCAATAAAGGCGAGTAGATCTCTGAATGTGGCTCTTTGTTTATGCTTCTCATAAATGTTGCTGACAACAGCTCGCCATTTCTCCCTAAGTTTGAAAGGTAACTTTGAAACAATGACTTTTAAGTTGGAAGGTGTTTCAAGATCTACAGTGTACTCCATTTCTCTCATGGTATTATGACAACTTTTCAAAAAAATTGCATATGACCTGAGGCCTAATGCATCCTCTGACTTAACAGCAGGCCACTTCAATGCCTTGTCCAAAAAAGCAGATGCAACTTTAATTTCGTTTCCAAAATGCCATTCGAGCTGTTCTTTGGCCTCCTTGTATCCTCTGTCTGGTGGTAAATGGAAACAGCTTCTTACAAGGTTCCTTGGCTCTCCGGAGGTATACTGTTCCAGATAATAAAGCCTTTGTTGCATATTATCCGTTTTTGTTTCAACTGTTTGTTCAAAAGATTTTAAAAATGATCGGAACTGAAGTGGGTCTCCATGAAAGACGGGTATTTCTCTTTGTGGTAATTGAGACAATACATGTTGCTTTACAAGTAATTCTGTAATTTCGTTTTGTTTTTTCATAACATTCAACAAAGAAGTGCTATTATTTGAGTTTGGACTGTATTCTGGTGATTTTGTTATAGTCTTTTGGACTGGCATTTGTTTATCATTTGAGGATGAGCAGTGAGGTTCAGTTTTAAGTCCGGTTTGAGTAAAGTCAAGTTTATGTTTGCTTGTGCTACTGTGAAAAGGCAATGTGTGTTCCTTTGTGTGAGCTTTCTTTTCTGTTGTTGGCACGATATATTCTGTTGAAGTACCAGATGGTGTAGCGAGGTCAGCGGGCAAAAGTTCGGTTTCAGAAAGCACTCGAATAGCAGCTTCGGCTTCAGCTATTTTTGCTTGCAACTGAAGCCTTTTCTTTGCTGATTTTATTCGCAATTCCTCCATTTCGAGTTCGAGTTGTTTGTCCATAGACTGCGCTTGTACCATCAATACAGCGCGTTGCACGCGCGCTTCACTAAGCGCGTCAGAGCCTTTGCTGCCCCGACTGGAGACGCTGCTGGGCGGCTTCACCGCTGCGGCCTGAGGAACACTGTCCTGAGGGGACACGGCCACAGACTCAAGTTCACCATGCAATTCATCGGGATGTTTTTCAACTGCACCCGCCTCAACTTCGTCAGCCTTTAACCAGAATTCAATGCCATTCAGAAACTCTTTAAACAGCAACACTTTTGGCTCAAACCAGTCGTTTTGGTCATAAGCCTTTTCTTCATGTGGTAATAAAGCTTGGACCGACTCTTGTAATATATTAAATTCATCCAAATAACGCATAAAGTCCCAAACTTGTGCTTTTACTTCTTCTTTTGTATCACCGGCTTCAATAAGAGCATCTATTTCATTACGCTTTCTTGTAAGAACACCTAATTTTCCTCTGCGACTTCCGATCAACTTAAACAATTTCTTTTCCTTCTCAGCCATCGTTTCCCCATCGTCTACATCCTTTTCTTCCATTTTTAAATGCACACTTATAGTTCAAAGCTCCACTGTATCCGGAAAAGATTCAACGTATTTCAAGCTTTGTTTACTTATTTGGGCGCTCAGCTGACAGGTCAAGCTTTTAGGCTCGGCGGCCCGACATTACTTTAAGACCGTCGTACTCACGGATAGTTGATACAAATCTGAAGATCAATGTAACGTTAGCTTTTCCAAGTCCAAAAGTCCACGTCCATCAATCCTTATGACTGTTTTGACGTTAATGTAGCGACGATTTCCATTGTTAAATCCATGGGGATGAAAAACACTAGGCCTGGTCCGGATTGAACGCATACTCCATGAAACAGTAACAAAATTAATTTATTGCATCCATTTGGGAAGAAAACTCTGAATGAAAA
>JAODLJ010003614.1:0-11745 GCA_027576115.1 Cathorops melanopus | reverse complement strand
TGAATAAAATATGGAATTTTGAAACTTCCACATCATTGCATTCCGTTTTTATTTACAATTTGTACTTCGTCCCAACTCTTTTGGAATCAGGGTTGTTGTCTGTTCGCTAATTCTGTTTTTTCAGTGCTAACTTCCTGACACAGAGTGCACAAGGTCTCCGAAATCTGTTATAAAGAGATTAATTTCTTCAGTTTAATGCCTTATGAATCTGAGTACGCCGATTCCGATAGAGAACGCAATCAGACACCGAGGTTATTATACACAGCTTTTATTCTTCTATTTAACGGATTCTTTAAAGGACATTAACCCGCCTCGTTCAGTAGGAGTGAAATCGGATTACTCGTTTCCATTGGAGGTGGATGTTTTTTTTATTCTGATGAAGCTGTCAGTCAGATTACTGAGCTGGATGTAAACACAGCCACTGACTGATGAATAAGTAATGCATGTAGAAGTGCAGTATAATATAATGAGGTTGTGTGAAGTGTGCTTTTATGATTGTGTTATCTAAAAATATGAATAATAAGTTAATACTGTAATGTGATTTTTGAGAAGTTGGTTATGCACATCGCTAAGCGTCATACAATAAAACACCTTAATACAAATCCAACCCAGAAAGGAGCAAAAGTTCAGTCAGTAAGAGCTGCTTCACAACTTCACTGTGTTTATTTTCTCTCATCAGTTCACATCTGGATGGAAGCTTGGTGGTAAATATTGAAGGACTCACAGGCGCTTGGTGCGGCCTTGTCTTTCACACGGCTCACTGATGCTTTGAAGTGGAGGAAGAGAGATTTCCGAAGGGGCTGAAGCACCTGAATGATGGATCCGACTGCGAGCAACCCTTTCCCTCCATCCTCCGCTGCACCAGCGCTCAAAAAGAATAGCACATCCAAACGATCCATATTTCATAAAATCGACGTCATATCAAGAATGCCACGAACGTGCCTGGGGATGCAAGATCAAAGCAATGAAGGAAAACCCTCCATCTGACCCTGTCTGACGCAGATTTTTAACGATTTCAATAACGTCACCCTGAATCCGAACCTGTGACCATTTCATCACAAAAAAGTTCTCGTTTATAACGTTAATAAATCATGACCATTTCATCAGACGCATTACTCACACTCGAAGCTGAATCTCACTCCCTACTCAGGCAGAAGGACTACAGCAGGTCAGAGATCTTTCCGCTGGAGAGGTTCCAGGTGGTGATATCAGAGCATTCAAAACATCTGTGCAAATCAGTGAGATTCATGTCGACTGACACTGAAGTGAAAAAGAACAAATTCTGAAAAATATTACGTTGAGGTCAGATCTGTATTTTTTGATTGAGAATAGAGAAGCTAAGTAAGATTAGCATTATTTATTCTGGTGTTTCTATGCAAGTGTTCACATCATAATGATCGATTAATACTGTCATAAACTCCACCTCGCTGCGTGGTGCTGAGCGTGACAAGCAACATGTTCATCTTTTCTTCTGAGTTCATGTCATGTGAAGACTGGATGGTGAAAAAAAATTAGCTTCTCACCCATGACTACATGTTACACAGCCCCGCCCAGGACACAAAAAAAAACAACAAATATCATGGCTATGTTTTACTAATTTATTCCCATGAAGAAATCTAACCATTCGGTCGTTTGAGTTAAACCGTGGCCATGTTTAAAACAAAGGAGCAAATAATTAAAACATGCCCACGATTCATGAATTGCATCTGACAATGTGTATATTGTTATGATTTTAGTCTCGTCTCCGCCCCTGCCCTGTGATTGGTGTGTTTCTTGGTTGTGTCCATGTCTCCTGTGTTTAGTTTGTCTATTTTTCCCTCCTGCGTCTTCTTCTGTCATTGCGAAGTCTTTGAATGTATTTCAGATGAAGTCGGACTCTTAGATTCCATGTTTTTTGTTTTCTCTGACCCCTGCCTGGAATGATTACTGGAGCTGCCCTTTAAACAGCACACTGAGTATACACACTTGCCTCTTAGGAATATATTTAAAACTGGGAAAATAAATACTGTATCATAACAGAGATGATGAATTTAGTCTGTCCATTAAAAAAAAAAAAAAAAAATCAGTGGTTCTGGAATTTATTTGTGCCAAATATGTTCAATTTTTCCATTTCCAAAAAAGAAATGTTAATGTATGCATGGTATTTGTTGAATGGCAACATGGAAGGTGTGTAAAGGAGAGGGGGAAGTTTACACACACACACACAAAAAAAAGACACAAGGCACATGAGTATGAAAGTTGAGTATCTTTATTCAACAGAAGGAACAGCGAACCCAGACACACAAAGGGTTAAAACAGAATACTGTCATTACTCTCACAAGCAGATCACAACAAAACGCACCTCAAAAACAGAACAAAACACCTCAAAGTCAGAATTTCTACAAAAAAAAAAAAATCCCCCAATACCTTTTCTGACCACGACACGTTAATGTCTGGCTTTTACACATTTCTGTAAAGCACAGAGACACAGAGGCAGGAGGGACGTTTAAAACAGCAATGCAAAGACTTTTTACCTTTAACAGGAATTTTCAACAACAATCAGATCCTAAACATGTTTCCACCGGGGTTCGCCTGGCAGAATCTACTCCGAAATGTCACCAAGATCAGATTTCTTTTTTCCTAATAGTTTTAGATTTTTTTAGCGGTCCAAGATTAAACACATATCTGAAACACGGTCTATCAGATTCCTGTCTATTTTTACTGATGGAACTGAGCGATAAAGTTTACCTATCATTAATCTCACTCTTGTGGAACTCTATTGAAGTAAGCAATAAGCAGATGATGTAAATGATTAAAATACAAACACCACTTTTTTTTTATATAGTTCGGTTCAGATACCAGCAGCTCTGACACGAGTTCCGGCTGTAACATGAACGTTTATTAACATGAGATTAATATTTATATGAATGTGTTCAGCTTTATGCATCACCATTTCTATGGTAACAGATCATTCACAGGGATGTGTACGGCAAAAACGTGTAGGTGTTTAACAAAGAAAAACGTTTCATCGTTGACGTGGTGGAATCTCCTGTAACAGTGATGAATGATTAACAGTTTCTCGGTAGCTGCGTTTTTTTTGTCTTACAAACTTCAAGAGAAAGAAAAAACAAGACAGTGAGGTGAAGGAATGATGTTCTGCAAACGAAAACAAACAAACCGAACAGTTCAAATTGTGCTGCTGTATTCATTACTAAATGCAAAACTGTTGGTAAATCACTGTCGTATAAAAGGAATGAAACACTTCAGACCGTGCTCTTCTGCAAAAATAATCCAGGTAGGTGTGGTCCTGGTGACTCCGCCTCATCATGCCATTCCAGCGTGGATTATTTTCGTAGAAGAGCACGTTCCGTCGTGACTCTGTAGAAGTGAGTTGGTGCTACTATAGAAGAGGATATTAACTGCATTCGGCTGTGTGAACATAGGAGACGGCGGAGGGTCAGCGTTCACCGTGAGTAACTCGGCACAGTGGGCCAAACCACAAAACGCAGCAGGAGCCACACAAACCACTATCAATTTATAATTAATAGCAAAAGCATCTCCCACTAGCAAAAAGCACTACAGCTCCACGTCAAGCTAGAACCAAAAGTCTCTATTTTTATTTTCAAATATTGATGTGGACATGGGGGAAAAAAGAACGTCTGGCTCGGCTTCAGTGAAATATCTGACAGAGTAAAGAACTGGATGAAGATCAGAGATATTCTGAATACTTTAAAAGTTGCGTGTAGGAAAATAAATGTAAGGATGGTGTGCAAGTTTGTTCATATGAACCGAAACTGATTGGCTTTTGCTCATTAGAACATCTGGATGAGATTGTTTTGACACAAGAATCATTT
This sequence comes from Cathorops melanopus, assembly GCA_027576115.1. Taxonomy (NCBI): domain Eukaryota; kingdom Metazoa; phylum Chordata; class Actinopteri; order Siluriformes; family Ariidae; genus Cathorops; species Cathorops melanopus. The sequence goes on along the minus strand of JAODLJ010003614.1, from coordinate 7,912 downwards.
TGAGCTGAGTAATATGTAAAAGAGAAATTTTTTGACTGCTCACGATTCCTGCAGTTCTGCTGGAAGGAAGCAGCAAATGGAAACTCCGTCACTGACATATTTTAAGCTCTTGTGATATTTCAGTGCAGAAAACCTGACAGTTTGATTGAAGCACGTGCACACACACACACACACACACACACTCTCTCTCTCTCGAATAAGTCAATATTTAAGTAAATGAGCAAATCAGTTCTCTAACCGCACTTCTCGCGAAAGGTCATTTGGCACGGCTGATAATTTGGCAATAATTATGATGTATGGCTGAGGAAACAAGTCGTAAACATTACAATTTATTATAAGGAAGGCAGCTTTATCAAGTCACCCTTGTCCTTAGCACAGTATTTTTTTCTTATTTACTGCACAATGATTTCTTTTCTGGACAAGGACTGCTTTCTTTTGACCATAAGTCTGATTTGTAGAGAAAGGAACGGGCAGCGTGTGCCAAGGCTTTGCGTCGTCCGACATCGTCCTTACTCAACAAGCTGACAATAAAAGCACTCGTCTTTTGTTTTGTGTGAAATTAATTTCATTCTTCAGAAGACATCCTTTAAAATCCAGTCACAGTGTAAATCCACGAAAGGAGGAATAATAATGACAACAAAAGTAGTGCATCTCATGTGACATGACTAAGAACCAACAGCCACAAGTTTAATAACTGAATGATTCAGCTTTCAAACCAAACTCTGGCAGATTCGGGCATTTTCCCATCGAACAGGAGTATAGTTATATCATTATAAGTTCACACTAACCAGTCAGTTCACTGGTATTTATGAAATTATTTGATTAGCCAATCATGATGCAACAGCACAGCGACATAAAATCATACAGATTTCACTAAATGTTCACATCAAACATTAGAATGAGGAAAAAAAACCCTCCTTGATCTCCTGGGATTTTCAGACACAACAATCTCTAGAGTTTAGACAGAATGTTCTGCACCTTGTTGATGAAAGAGGTGAAGGAAGAGGAGGATGGACAGACTGCTTCAAGCTCACAGGAACTCAAATAACCACTCCTTACAAACATGGTGAGCTGAAAAGCATCTCAAAACGCCGAAAGTGAACGTGCTAGACTACAAGAGCACAAGATCACATGGGTTCCACTCCTGCCAGCCAAGAACAGGAACCTGATGCTGCACTGGACACCAAAACTGGACAAATGAAGACTGGAAAAACGTCGCCTGGATTTTTTTTTCCTAAGAATTGTCCATGAAAATCTCAGGAGTTTCTGAAATACTCAAACCAGCCCATCCGACGCTACACCACCACCACGGTCACGAAGATTACATTTTTGGCGCTGCTGCCACATGATTGGTTGATTTTCAATAACTGTATGAATGATCACGGATACAAGTGTTATTCCTAACAAAGTAGCTGGTGAGAGTAGAAATACAGTAAAAGACAACGTTGACCTCCCATTAGGTCATTTATTATATCAAAAAGAACAAGCCAAGGGTCAAAAAAACGGATGAAATCCACCAGAGCTTGCATGTCGAAGCAGCCGGGACATGCACGGAACTGTAAGACTATTTTCTGCCCTTTTAAACAGTATGTACAAGAAACCTTGCAGACAGAGCATTTTTTTCCAGAGTAAAAATGGAAAATAAGAGCAGACAAAGGCAGCATGACTACCACAGCAAGAATCTGGAGAGCAAATTTAGGCAATGTGGGGAACATCTGCTAAGAAGCTACAACCGGGCCTATGAAAAGGCTCCATTACAAAACACAATGAGGCAGCAAAAAAAAAAAGAAAGAAAAAAGTTTACCTGACACCAGTCAAGCAAAGGTGCTGTAAGAGACTGGCAGGGAAAAACTTAATGCATATATTAATACTGTATATCTATAATCATGGCTCAGACACAAATGTGAATCCTTCCTTCACCATCAAACCTTTAACAATAAACAAAATTGCCATAAAAATACATATCTAGAGTATTTCCATGGTGTGCATATGTTAGACGGCAAAGTTATAGAGAACTGTTACACACACGACAGTTTCCAGGTATCCTATTTAAATTGGATTCACGATACAGAACTATCACGTATCAAAAAAGGCCAGCTTAAATACAGATTGGAGTACAGGTCTGGTCTAATTCACGGCACTACGCTGCTGTACAGATCACTGATTTTGTACATTTGCTCTGATATTCTTAAACAGGGAAGCCCAGCTGCTGTCTCAGACGGTCAGACCAAGACTCAGAGTCCAGCAGTTTACTACCGACTGCTCAAATTCCTCTCCGTTGGGCTTCCCTTATATATATTTAGTATGAATACGGAGGTGATTAAAGAAAATCGCACGTGCTGATTGGTTGAGAGATTCGGACTATTTCTCAATAATCACCTCAAGTGACTCGGCAAACTGGCGGCCAATCGCTTCGTCACCATAAGTGAGAAGAATTACAAATGATGAAAGAAAGCGCTGTTCCTAAAAGCACTAAAGATGCTACGAAGTTTGGCCTAAAACTATTCAAAGGTAAAGTGGAACTGTGATTTATTTTATCCATTTCAAAACAAAGTATTTTATGTGACTCAGCGTAAATAAGTGACAAGTTTGTGCCGCAAAGTTATTACATTTACATGAAGATTTTGAAGATTGAAATAATTTTTTTTAAATATGATTTTAAAATAATCACCTGTGTATTTATACTAAAACAATTATCCACGTCGGGCTCAGTGAATATCGGTGAATAACAACCTCGGCTTCAACTTCGTGTTGTTATTATTCACTGATATTCACTTCATCTTCGGAGAATAACTGTTAAATATATATGGCTATATCATGTCTATATATATAGTATATAATAAATAGCATAAATAGATGTTGATATCACTATATAAATATATTCTTATATTCAGATATGGTTTTATTTACGATTTACACTATTTGCGTTAAAATACAAACGTATGACGTATCCCCATGAGACAATAGAGTATCTACAGACTCCAAATACAGCGATTTGGAAAAGTGACACGTCGGGTGTCGGACTAAAACATGACAACCGGTGGAACAGGAGGTGACGCTGAATACTGAAGAGACTGTCATGCATTCAATCTGCAATTAATATAGCATGAAGTTTACGGACAAACAATAAAAAAAAAAGTATTTTCTTTCCTCTAATTGGATTCTCATGTTTTTTTTCCCCCTAAAAACATGATGGATGTTAATCTACATTATGAACTTGGAAGTATTAATCAGTAGCAATGATTGATGAAATGGTCAGGTAAAATGGGTTTTTTTGCTTCATATAGCTTGCTGTCACATAAGTACATACATTACGCAACTTTAGAAAAAAAATTATTGTAAACTTGGCTCTATCAAAGTAGAGAATGCAAAAAAGTCATATTCGTAATGATCTGGCACTTTTTTTTTATTTATTAGCATTAATGTATTGTAAACTATAAATGGTACACCAAACAAACACTCATACAAACCCTACTGATGGTACTATTCACAGTTTAGCTCTTAATAATGGCATGGTACAGTAAATTTAACTTTAGTCACGATACTTTAACTTGGTTGTTAAAGCAGTCTTGCGATTTGTCATGGCAGGAATTTAAAAACAAACAAATAAACAAACATTCATCTACAGACCTGAAAAAGCCTGTAAGCAATACAAGGTACAGTTCATGCAGGTGAACATGTCGGAAAAAAAAGAAGAAGTAAATATAATTCACACGTGTGCACACAAATGTGGGAGCTCTTTTAAATTTCTTTGTCGAGTAAAAGTGTAAGCTTGAGACAATGACCGTGGGTGATGAATGATTCATCTCAACAAGAAAGGGATTGAGAAAAGGCACGCAGTTTCTTTACCTTTGAGCTCGCATGGACAATATAACACGCGTAACCGAGGCAACTCATGGGGATGATGAAACAGCAATTCTAGATGATATTGGTCTTAACTGGCTGAGAGCCCAAGAGCAAACACTGATCTGATCATTCTGAACGATACACGGACATACGGACATCGCTGCTGGCTGCTGAAGGTTTACAGGCGATCGGCAGGTCGACTGACTATCGCGATGGCTCGGAGTTTTCTATCTAACGATATACAGCGTGTGGTGAGCATACAGCCTTGTAGATCATCCTGAACGAGTGCCATCAAACAGGCTGCTGTTCATATTTTGCCATTGAAACATTCTACAAGGCTTACTCAGACCTGACCACACAAGTCTCCCATAAACAACGGTACACAGATTGTAATCAAGTTTACATAATCTAAAAACACTTTGTACCGATTGAACGATGGCGGTGTGGAATCGATGCAAACAAATCAAAACAAATAAGAAAAAAAAAAACTGCGAATGTGGCAGTAGCATCGTATGGCTACGCCAGACTTGACTGGCAGATTTTTTATTTTTTTTTATTATTGCTGTTTTATGGATATACTTCAGGTTCAGTTATGGGGGTTGGACCTCCTGATGGTTGGCTTTCTGTTGACGTAAGTGGCCCAGTAGGCCAGGTTGAAGATGAAGAAGAGCACAGGAAAGATGATACGCGAGATCTTATCCACTTTGCTGACTCGGTTGTAGGACTTCTTGACCCCTTCGCAGATGTACTCGCCATCCATTCTGGAGAGCCGAACCTCTCGGACCGGCTGGGCTGGGGCTGGAGCTGAAGCCGTGCTGGAAGCGCTCTTAGCAATGGTGGTGAGTCCAGGTTCTTTTCCCACACCCATTGGATAAGTAGTGCCCACGATGTTAAACGTGTTGTTGGTCTTTTTGGAGAATGACGCAGACTCGCGTCTCTGTGGGAGAAGAAATCAGCAGAAACAGACTGTTATAAATGAACAGAAGTGCTTTTAAGTGCTCAAGAGTTTACAGATGAAGTTCAATATTTCCTTTCGCTGGATGAGTGAATCACAATTCATCTCACTAATAGCATGTTCCATATGCACTGCTTATTAACTCGGTGCATATTTAATGTGCTAGGAATAAAAATAATATGCAGAAATGGTTCATTTGCAAAGCATCATGGAGCATTTTCGAACATCATGATGACCTTTTTGTGAGTGTGTTCTGCATTACAAAGTGACCTATGATGCAGGATCTGCAGTAGATACTGCTGCCACATGGATTAGCACTGGCTCTGAAAGACAGGGAACCCTTGTGGTTGCTTGGTTCTGTTTCACGGCTCCTGAATCACCTGGATATCTGGTGTTTGGAAATGAACACCACACTTGTGGCACTGCGTGGGGTGATGGTCACTCTGGAGAAAGCAAATGTTGATGCTAGTGCAGACGTCTTGGAGCAAAGTGATGCTCATGAGGAAGAGACTCCAGCTCTGGTGTTTGCAGGACTAGCTATAAACAGTGCTGCGACTGTGCTAGCGGCACAAGCCACTGGCCTGCTAGTAGGCTGGACAACGGACCTTTTAGAAAACTGCAGAAGGAAAACTCAACCCGGTGGTGGAATTAGAGCTTAACAGCAAACAGTACCCGGTACAGTGAGGGAAAACTGATTGATTGTGTTCGTTCACGTTAGCCACAGGCTAGACAAAAGGAAATGATGGCTCTATGTGGTATTTATTATTGTCTCAGCCTGAGTGTGCACATGTATAACAGGGTATCCATGCGATTTTCGTTGCCCCTGGTGGTCAGTAGGGGTGAAATAGAACAAATTATTTAATTTTTTAATTGTACTATATTTAATCTCAACATGAAATTCAAAATTGTCTTTAGAACATATTGTCAAAACTTCAGAACTATACATGAATGATGATTCTTCTCTTTATAATGAAAAACTATTCCTTTTAAGGTCAAGTTAGTCTCAATTTAGGCTTTTTTTTCCCCCTTGGCACGTTTACTTTTTAATCTATTTACTGATTGCTAAATCCATGTCAAAAGCCTCCCTGTTCACACTGCTGTTGTAGTTGTGGTAAATTATGGTATTGATTTATCATCACCTGTAGACTGTTTTAGATTGTAAATTGTTTAATTATTTGTGCTTTTTTAATGATTGTACCAATATCTTTTACATTTTATCTTCACTGTGATCTAATATCTCCTATCTTCATTTTATTCTTTTATGTAAAGCCCACTGACTTTGACTCAAAACCAAAACGTCGATATGAATAAAGATTATTGTTGGTACTGATGAAGCATCGGACTGTTTCCCGACTCACAATCCTTCGTCAAATGACACACTCCGAACTCACCAGACTCTTGATCTCGCTGTACACAGTTACATCTGATGGCTCGCACCTCATCATTCTCAACTCACCAAGAACTCGCCTACATAAACCCCAAACTGTTCACACAGCATTTGCTTTATTGTCTGCTACTCAGCCATGTCAGTGTGGATTAGTACCTTCAGATTTGTGTGAGTGTAGTCTGGATTGCACATCACCTGACCCTCTGAATGCTCTCGGATTTTTGCTATCTGCTTCGTCAGTTTGTTTTGATAAACTCCTGCATTTGCATCCATTGCTTGTCCAAGTTTATGACACGCCGTCACGGCTGACATTTTGCCTAAGTGAATTTATTGTGCATTTCTGCTGTTGTATGCAACACTGATAAGCCTTGTGTGAACTCTGGTCAGGCAAATACTTTGGTACAGTCGCGACCTGGGGCTGATAACACAGCATTTTACAGTATGCCTCCTTTGATAAAGCATTCTGACTCACTGGCCAAAGCTTTATTGAGAAATCTTCTGTCTTCTTGCTCAGATGTTGCATCAGCTTGTAAGATCGTTGCCTGGTTTGAACGTAAAAGGCAATTACGTTCAAGTTTACGAACTACTGAAAAAATTTTACAGTTGCACGAAGTGGCATAGTGATGGAGTCTTTAGTTATAACTTAAAACTTATACAGATGCCCTAGCTGGTGCAGTCTTCACTGTAAATAAAACTTCTGTGTGATTCTGTTCAAAGCAAACCTGAGATGAGGAAGGTAGTGCACACCACAAAATATTTTTCAAAGGAGTTTAACATAAATGTAAAATTATACTGTCATTCAGTGTCCTCAAATGCAGGTTAACTCTCCGTGACTTGGTTATGTTTTGGTTGATGCCAGTATTAAAAATACAAATCCAAGAGGTTTAAGTCACCACTTTATTGTAAAGCACAATCTTTCTTGATTTTGTTCATTAATCTACGGTTAAAACATAATTAATATGAATGACAAAAGACGGACATTATCACCAGCGAACGTTTTTGATTGGTTAAAACACATTACTGTGTGCGACACAATTTTGATTTACTATCATTTCATGGACATGGATTTTTCTCCTGATCGCGCAGCAGCTAACAACCGGGGAGCGTGAAGGTTAACTTTTCCTCTTCCGAGACATGTGATGCTGCCGGCTGCATCCTTTTGAACTGCTGCTCATGCCGCGATTATGAGGCGACATAATGCACTCGGAAGAAAATGCTATCCACCCTCTTCTGCAAGGATGACCTCACAGACGCCCATGATTGGCAGATGAGAGAAATTATTCCCCTCCCACCCAGACAGCACAGACAAGGGTTGGGCTCGTGGCAACAGATGATTCGGCATTCAATCTTGCAATCTCCCAATGATTTCAAGACAACCGAAATTAGACGTTGCGCTAGTTTTAAACTGACTTCTCTGAACGTATGGTTTAGGATCAAGTTCACACCCTGAATTATGATTAAAGGTATGTTCTGCTGGGGCGGCACGGTGGCGTAGTGGTTCGCACTGTCACCTCACAGCAAGAAGGTCTGGGTTCGAGCTCAGTGGCTGAAGAAGGCATTTCTGTGTGGAGTTTGTATGTTCTCCACGTGTCTGTGTGGGTTTCCTCCGGTTTCCCCCACAGTCCAAAGACATGCAGGTTAGGATATTTGGTGGCTCTAAATTGACCGTAGGTGTGAATGTGAGTGTGAATGGTTGTCTGTGTCTATGTGTCAGCCCTGCGATG
>JAODLJ010003567.1:0-11753 GCA_027576115.1 Cathorops melanopus | reverse complement strand
GTGCATACCACAGCCTCCGTGGTAAGCACCGCAGCTAGCTGCAGTGTACCCAAACATCCCCCAGGTGGCACTTGGGAGCGCTGGCTATACGCTTTACCAACGTGGTAGCGCATGTTCACATGTTTGTAATGAGAGACCCACACGGACCCAAGAACACATAATCCAGAAGGAATTTTAAAAAATGTATATATATGATCTCTCTCTCTCTCTCTCTCTCTCACCCTCGTGTTCATATCATCTGACCAGGACGCATCATACCAGCCTATTTTTATTGAGCAAGATTACCACAGCACAGAGTCGTGAAGAAGCACGAATGTGTAGGCAATATTTATTAACACATGGAATACTTTGGGTGGTGCAGACGGCATATTGCTATATGCTCATATTCACGTGCACCGATTCAGCGGATAACGACATGCCAAATTAAACTGTGTGTAAGGAAGTAGGAAGAGTCATAAAAAGAATAAATAGCCTAATTAATATTATTAGGTTCACCTGATTAAATTTAAAATAATCTATGTCCATGCTGACTTTACCGAAACATACAACTGTTTGACTTACAGGATGCGCAGTTCATTCGGAGAGACACCCACAGACGCATGAAGGGATTTAAATATATATAAACGAAACGAAAGCGTAGAAGAAAACCTCACCACGGTAAACTGATTTAAGCGTCAGCTTTTTATCTCGCATCGACAACAGCTGACTGAGATGATAACCTAACAGATTCAGCAACTGCCGCTGTGCGCGTTATCATTCTGACTGTTGGAATATGTGTGCATGTGTGTGGACATCTGTGGTCTTTATTAGACCTGGTCATCCGGCAACGCGCATTCAGTCGTGGGATCAATGGGACCAGCCGTGTTAAAACACTCTCGGTCGTAGGTGGGCACATGGTTGAAATATGTGGGCTACTTGAGTGAGACCGCCAATGTGTTTTTTTTCCCAGCAGAGTGGGTAATGAGAATCCGTCTTCCTGCATCGCATGGTACCAAGCGAAAGTGCAAAATCTGCAAATGCAAGTTCAATCCACATTCGGGTTTTGGCGATGAGATGGCTGACCTTATAAACGCGATTAGTGATTGCTCCCCTACCAAGTGTGTCTCTGCACCATCCACCAATGACTGTACATTATAGACTACATCAATTGGATGAATGGCCATTAATGTGTAAGCTGTGAAAAAATGTGTAAATTGAGTGTAGCCAGAAGCCCCTACTGATTCTCGCATCGCAAGATTTGAAACGTCTGCTATTTAAACTCAAGACTTGTTTTCTTCTATGTGGATACTTTTTTCGTTTGGTACAATTACGGAGAGTGCAATGAACTGCCTTTTGTGACTTTCTGACGCTTCGTGGAATTAACGGAATCGAAATTGTCCCGCCGCCGTTGTGGAAACGGTTGGATCATGTTGGTCCTAAAGGGGAAGCGGCCGATGCCAGTTTTAAGCCAGAATGTCGTTGCCAAATTTAAAATTCCATGTCTCTCATGCTGGCGGTTAGTCGAAAGCATAGGCATAGAAGAAAACCTCACCGCGGTAGGCTAATATACCAGCTGCTTAGCTCTGGAATCTCAAAGTGAAAACTGACTTCAAACCCGCATCGTCATCCTCATCACCTGCAGGACTGTTTCATTCAGTGTGATTGTGGACAAGGGAAAGGTGTTGCGAGAACATCGGACTGATTTAATATCATGGTGCAAAGTGCGTGTTGTGTAATATTGTGCTGGGGATATGTGTTGGGGATTTCATGAGTAGGCCTATTGTTTGCGTAAAATGTAACCGTGTTTGTGTTTAAAACCGGCGGTTTTGTTTATGTCTTAGACCGGGAAAATTGGTTGGGATTCATTGTTCAATAGCCTATTTAAATTTAGCCTGGGCAAACCTGGGCAAACGACTGATATGGATATGAATATAAGCTTGGCGCCAGGGTTGCAGGGGATGCATTGCAGCAGTTTCAGCAACAGCCGTTGTGCATTGTGAATGTTGGAATATGTTTCCGTGTGTGGTATCCGCACCATATACCTAACAATGTTGAACAAAGAAAACGGATGCGCACGTTTCGTCCCCACTCAAGAGTGTAAATTTATTTTACAATTTTACAAGTTGGTTGACAAGGCCTATGGCAATAGCCTTTACAAGTTGCCTAATGTAGGCTACAACGGATAAACACAGCAGAAAAACATCCTTTCTGCCCGTCTAGAATGTTGCGTTCCGTCCCTTTCGCTGTGTCGTCTGCGACTCGGCCTGTTGTTTGTGCAGAGTGTTTCCCTTCACCTACCAGTGGGCCCACCACCTAGATCGATGATCTGGTCGATGACTGTATCCAGGTGATCAATGTACCTGTAACAGAAGTAATGCGTTGTAATTAGTCTTTATTCTGTGTCTGCTGAGTAGACTGTAGCCTAAGCAAGGCAAACACAACCTGTTAGTGTACATAGCCTACCTATTGCAGCGCTCCCGTGTGAGCTTGGACGTCCAAAATGTCCGTATTGCCGTTATCAGTTCGGCTTTGTCCTTTGGTTTGGCCTCCTTACGAATGAAATTTTTCATCTCAGCCCAGACTAACTCAATTGGGTTCAGATCCGGCGATCTAAGAAGATAGAGAAAAGTGCATGTCAGGAAGGGATGTCAGTCAATTCCACGCGATTGCATTTCTATTAGCCTATCTATTATAGGCAACTTGTTGTGATAACCAACTTACTCTGGTGGTGTCGGCACCCAATTGATTCCTTCCCTCTGAATGATGGCTTTAACTGTCTTTGCAGTGTGTTTGGGATCATTGTCTGGCGGTTTAAAAAAGACAATTCAAGTTAATTTAATCAGCATGATGGCAAGGACAAAAATGGAACACAATATTGACTAAACGTGTTATATAGCCTACCTTGGAAAAACCTGTGTGTGGGCATGAGGAAATCCTCCCGCAAGTATGGACCTACAGTCTTCTGGATAATGTGCTCCCCGAAAAACTGTTTGTCCATAATACCTATGAGGCAAGATATGGGACAATATGTTAACATCGTATTTCATAGCCGTGTAGGTAGGCTATCAGCCCTCGCCGGAATGACCTTTCAATTAATCGCTCACCTTGGAAAATAACAAGTGGGCCCGGACCACACCGTGAAATTCCGCCCCAGACGTGCAGTTTCAACGGATGCTTCACCCGATGTTTACTCACACCTGGACAGCCCTTCTTTCTCCAGCATCGCAACGCAAACTGTTCCAATGACACCGTTGACTCGTCAGTGAAAAGAACGTCGTCAAACTTTTCACCAACAGCCTTCCATTCCTGGGCTTGGCGGAGACGCATGTCTTTGTTTTTTTCCCGAGTCATGGGAACAAATCTGCAAGAATACAGTAGTAAATATTTGTCCAAATCGTGTATTAGGCCAATTTATTTATTTATTAATTTATTGTGTTGTTAGTTACTTACCTGGTTGGCCCATGGGTCCAGTCGCTGCTCCGGATTGCCTTTCTCACTGTCTTGACAGACACAGTGATATTGTGCTCACTTTTCAGAAGCGCTGTCACTTTGCTTGCCGATAATTCATCATTTCTCTTCAGGATGGACTCAATGAGTTGCCTCACCTGGCTGTGAAATAATCAGGCTATTTCAATACAATGTTTGACCTGTGCGGAACATTCACAAGACATAGCGCATTTAAATAGGTTAATTCACTTCAGCCCATATGCCTACCTCGTCATTTTACGCGGCGTTTGCAGTCGCTTCCTCACCGCAGCACGACGCCTATGCCGCCGTATGGTAGACAACGAAGGTTCGATGTCCATCGCCTGAAGATGCTTGGCAATGGCCCGTGTGGTCCATCCTTTCATGCTGAGCTTCTTGATGAGCTCGCTGACTTGCACGTTGACCACAGTCATCTCTCCAATTGACAGCACTGTAACGTAGGCTACACATGCCTCTATTTAAGTCAACCAGATGGGTGTGTTTGGGGTTGGGGTGGGGTTTGTGCCAACTTGTGCCAATAGGCCTAATGACTGAATAGCTTCCACGCACACCATTTTATAGCCTACAAATAGCCTACAACGTTAAATGAAAGAAAAAAAGATAGGCCTATAAAGTTTCACCAGTATTTCACCAGATAGGAATAAGGTACAAGGTAGCGTGGCCCTCCTCTCTTTGCTGTTTTCGTTCTCAAAATAGGCCTAATAATAATAGGCTAATATTAATAGACTAATAATTGCTTAAAGTGCAGTATCACCATACATGGTCTCAAATAAAATAAAAAATATATATTTTGTAAAGATTTATAAAGATTTTATAAAGATATTTTAAAAATAAAAGGGAATGATGAGGAAAATAACAAAGGTGGGGAAATAATTTAAAAAAATCACTATGGTTATTTAAATGAGCTTAATACTAAAAAGTAGGTGAAAAAAAATAGCAATAGGAACCTAAGACACAATTATTAACAACAGACCAGAGCAATTCAAAGCCTATACAATGGGATGAAAACAAAAATGTTTTTAGTCTGGATTTAAAGACCCCAATAGAGCCTGCCTGCCTAATATTATAGATTGTTCCATAATGTGGGTGCGCGGAAGGCAAAAGCCCTGTGGCCAGCAGACTTCTTCCGCACCTCAGGGATAGACAGGAGTCAAGCATGCATGGATGAAGTGCATAAGCAACTGCCGGGGTCTGCGGGAAGGACAGGCGGACACATGCGGAGCTCTCAGCCGATGTTAACCAACAGGTTTCTTTTTTCAATTTTCTTCCTCCAGCGAAGGTTCCAAAAGACACTTTAAGCAGTCCATAAAACACTTCGTAATAATAGCAAACAAAAATTATGTCAATCACCAGCAGATGACACAGAGTCGCCAAAAACAGCGCAACAAGCCGTCAGTAGCCCATCTGACTGACTGGTCAGAGCAATATCTTTGGAGAAATTACACGTCATCTCATGTTCATGAAAGCATATTGTAATACAATGTTCTAAATTATTCCATTATTTCTTATTCAGGCCAAAGAGAGTGTAGCCTAGTAAAATAAATTAATAATTTTCATAGGCAGGCCTAATTATGCATGCCATGGCAGGTGTTTGTGTAGACAAAGCAACGAATTCCTACGGATTACCATTACCAGATTTCAGGTGCCTAGGCTATTCAAAAATATGAGTCGTTGATATGAAACCACGCCCTGTCGTTGTGATAATGGTGAGCTTTTCATAGGTAATTATGCATGCCATGGCAAGTGTTTGTGGAGACAAAGCACGAATTCCTGTGGGCCTACCAGATTTCAGGTGTCTATTCAAAAATATGAGTCGTTGATATGAAACCACGCCCTGTCGTTGTGATAACGGTGAGCTTTTCATAGGTAATTATGCATGCCATGGCAAGTGTTTGTGGCCTATCAGCCTATCATACACAGGTGCAACTCAATGTGCTTCACAAAAAACAAATGCAAAAAGAAAGGAAACAAGAAAGGAAAAAATAAATTAAAGAGCCAAAGACAATTAAAAACTTTTTTTTACGTGGTACAATGCAGACTTAGCAATGGTTTTCATGTGACTATTAAAGTTTAGGTCGCTGTCAATGAGGACACCAAGACTTTTAAGTGTATTCCAAAAGCTTTCAGTCGCTTCATTTCAAGGATAGCTGCTGATTACCAGCTGTCAGGTGTCTCAGGTGTCTTCAAAAATATGAGTCGTTGATGTGAAACAAAAAAAAGGGTTTTTTGCACTTAGGCTAAGTAAAATTCCGCCCGATATGCTACACATAATCAAGTCTTTTGCCGAAGAAAATAGATTCAGGTAGATAAAGTTGCACTATGCATATTACTGCATTTCCCACACATGAAACCATAGTTGATGTTATAGGCCTACCGTAGGCCTTATGTTATGGTTGATGTTGAATAACCTGAGGCCATAGGCCTACTCAGTTAATGCAACTGTTAATTGATGGACTAATTTTACCTTAGTTAAAAGAGAGTGTGTAATGGTCATTTTATCCAGGAAACGCACATGAAAAAAATCACTTTTAATGCCAACCTAATAAGTCGTGAAGGAATTGCGAGGGTCGTGCAACACCGTTGTCCTTTTTTACATTCTTGCGCGAGTAATTAGGCTACGAGCAATATCGTCGGTTTAACCATAGAGAAGCTGATTTTTGCATGGTGTCATTCCGTGATTGCTGAAGGGCTGTATCAGATTTTTTTTTTAAAAATTATTATTATTTTAATGCCAAATATGCCCAACTGAAACAAACATAAGCACACAAAACTAAACCTCCGTGAAACGTCGTTTGCAAACTGTGGTTAACATCCATCTAGGCCTATGTATTCTATTTTTGCCTTTGTGTTCTGTTTTTTTTTTTTTGCGAGTGAAAAAAGATTAATTAATTACCCATTTCAAATTTCATAGCCATTTGGGGTTTCAGTCAGACGAGAGAAATTAAAAAGTGGCCGATACAATAAAAAAATAAAGACGGCCACGCCCCTTCACAGCTCCTCCCTGCGGTTTCACCTTGACCATAGGCCTATATATTGCGCACAGTCTACTGCGTGACTTACGGTATCCTAGACCTACCTGCGTGCATACAAATCAACGATGGACACCAGACAGTTCTACAAGACCCAAGAAGCCTCTGAAGCCCTGCGCCGCAAGAAGACTCCGAAACCTGGCGTCACAACTCCAAGACTTGGGAAAAAAACGGTTGGTTTTACCATCACTTATTTCATAGACCTGCAATAGTAGGCCCACATAAGGTGTTAGCCTAGGTGTTAAAGTAGGCCCTACTGTGTATGTAACATTGAACATGCTGTAATCATTTGTGTACATTCTTTTAGGTGGCTACACGCCGTCCCATGTTGGCAAAAACAAAGAAGCGTCTTTGCAACGACGACGCAGGTGTCTCAACTGTACAGAAGCCAGCCAGAAAACGCATGGTTCCTAAACAGCCGGTAAGTGTGTCTAAGGAATAGGAGTAACCTGATGAATTATATTTATACTATATATTATAGGCCTACACATGCATATTCCTGTATGACTAATATAGCCTATTGCTTTTCTTTATGATACAGTCGGGTGTTCTCCATCGACTGGTGCCAGAGCGTGGCGGTCGTACATTGGAGGATCAGCTGAATGAGAATCTGGCCCGAAGAACACAGGAGCTGAAAGCAGCCACAGAACGGATCGCCGTCATCTCTGCTGAGCTGACAGCAGAGAGAGAACAGAGGGCCGCTGAGCTGACAGCAGAGAGAGAACAGAGGGCCGCTATCGCTGCAGAGAGAGACCACTGGCAGACCGTAGCTTCTGGTTGGAAGACGCAGTTTGAAGCCATGAAGTCAGCATTTCAGGATCTCCGAGATGTGGCCAACCACCTGAGGGAAGTGCAGGCAGATATGTCAACAGCAGCAGGCAGCAGCATCCACAGAAGCCACTCGACGCCCCAGAGACCAGCTACCTCGTCAACACCCGTAGACAGCATGATGATGTCTCCACTGGCCCTCTCTGCGACGCTGGATGACAGCATCCAAGCACCATCGCAGCACGAAAACGTCACCTTGCGTGATTTCGGGCCCGCAGATCACGCCAGGATACTCCATGAGAGCTTCGGTCAAGTCGGCAGATATGGTGCTCTGCTCTTCCGCAATATCATCTCCGAGGAGGACTACGCTGTCTGGAAAAAAACCACCAACTGGGATGGATCACGGGGCAAGCTTGAACTGCCACGAAACGTGAAGGACTTCATCACGTCTACGGTCCAGCGCAAGTTTCCTGACTGTGGTGCAAGCGGTTTGAAGAAGTGTGTTGACAGGATCAACGAGTACCTCCGTACACCACGCAGATCTCTGCAGAACACATTCTGTCCTATGTGAATTCTGCATTCAGTCCAGACTGCGTTGCTGCCACCCTTGTTCAGTCACTAGCCAACTGCACTTTTTGCACCACCACTTGGGATTTCCAGTAGGACACCGGAGTATAAGGACATTGAAGTAGGCCTAGGCCATACCTGGACACTTAAAAAGACTTTGGAAGGATTTATTATTAGGCATACTTAGATTTTTTGAATGCCTACCTTTTTATTGTTAGATCTATGTTTTATTGATATTTGTAACATCACAACAGATAAACTTTTGAAACAATATTCATACTCTGCATTGCATCTCTCAAGTGTGTGTGTGTGTGTGCGCGCGCATGCACGCGCTAATACTAATACGCGCTAATAACAGAAAACAAAATAAGATCAATACCTCGACATAAGAAAAAAGTAGGACCACAAACTTTTTTAAACTCACACAGCTTGGAGGGGCGTTTACATACAAACCCCAACTCCACAGAAGTTGGGACACAAGGTAAATTGTGAATAATAACAAAATACTGCCATTTTCAAAACGTGTTTATTACATTTCACTGATCCCCGTCCCAACTTATTTGAGACGTGTTGCAGTTATCAAATTAGAAATGAGTACATATGTCCCCCAAAACAATAGCCTATTTGTTCTCGGTTTTAACACTTAACATGTTGTCTTTTCACTATTCTCCATCTAATGAATGGATTGAATGCTTTGAAAATTATAGCATTTTGATTTTATTCACAGTTTACCAAACGTCCCAACTTCACCGGAGTTGGGGTTTGTAAGTGGAAGCTACGCGTTAACTGGGAACCTACACTGATAGGGTGTGTGTGTGTGTTTGAGAGAGAGAGGGGGGGGGGAGGAGAAGGGAGCGAGACAAGGAGAATGGCACAGGGTGATTCGTGGTGATTCGATGGCCATTTTTTAGCAGGCGCCTCTCTCGAGGAGAGGTGGGGTACACAGGGACAAAAGGGGTGTAAAAAATGATATTGTTGGAGGGGACACGTGTGAAAATGAAGTGGCTAAAGGACTGTATAAAGGGAGCTGGTGCAGGTATACAACAAACGCCACAGGCTGTCCGGCCAGAACAGTATGAAGATGTCCAATGAAGTCAGACACACACAGATGGGAATGCAAACCGTGGTTTTACTATAAAATGTAAAAGAAGACATAAACAAGACATAAGAAACATGTACATAATAAAATGCAGTAAGCACACATACAGAATACATACTGTACAATATACAATATATACAAATGGGGAAAGTGAGGATAGCTGCCTACAGCTATCTGACCAAGGGGGAGGGGAAACATGAGGGTGACTGCCTAAAGGGGATAGGAGAGAATAGCATATGAAACGGTAACAAATGAAACTAGGCTATTTAAACTCATGTGCACGGCCATTCCATAATGCACAATTTACGATGTTGCGACGTTGTTAGTCGGAGCAGGCCTAACAAAATAAGATAAGGCGGCTGGTGTACAGCATCGACATGGCTCGACTATGCTCGAAAATGCACCTTGTGAAAGCGAACTTTCATCTGAAATTGAAAAGTCTGAAAGTTTCATCTGAATGACTGAAGGTGCTGCGGTTTCTTTTACGCATGTTCCAAGACAGTGCTCGGTGCATGGAACGAATCTCCCCTGCTCTTGGCTACGAGGTCTGCCATCAGTTGCAAACACAAAGTCCTATTGTCAGCGCACAGAACTAGCAATATTTTCATTCTCACGCAAGACGCACACACTTTGGTTCTATTTGAGTGGTTCAATTTGTGTTTTTGTGCTCATTGCAATGTGGTGGTATGCTGCTGTCCCGAGGATGAAATGTTCACCAATAATAGCCTACCCCGTCTTCAACCTACTATTTCGTTGTGCTACCTCACATTTTTGGGTTGCAGCAACTGTGTCAGGTAGGCCTAATAAGCGATATTAAGGGAAGCGGCCGATGCCAGTTTTGAAGTCAGAATGTCGAGGCGAAACTTTTTCATGACGGCAACTTGTTAGGCTAATATAGCCTAAGGCAAACTTTTAGGAGCAAGAAGTGTTAATGTCGGGGAAGGTCATTTATGATTGCGCTACTTTCTGTCAACTCGCTACAGTCTTGAACTGTGTGTGTACTATGTATGTTTGTGTGTGGGGGAGGGGGTAATTAAGCCCCTACACGCACCCCTAGGGTGCGAAGGGGGCGATGACTTCGAAGCTCGCTCGCTCTCTCTCCCCAACAACACATGAAGTGGCAATATTCTCATTGGACGCACTGTATAGTCCCAAACAATTCTTATGCTCTGTTGCCATATTAAAAGCAGCTTTTGAAAGTCGACGACACATATCGAGCTGAACTCCTTCTGTGCCCTCGTAGCCTATTTGTGTTATTCTGTAGTCATTCAAAACACCAGGAGCTCGTAGGAAGGGGGCCGTGGTACAGCATCGACCAATTGCAACCAACCCATCGACATGGCTCGCTATAGTGATTGCAGCAAATGGGCTTCATGCTCATGCTCTTACTAAAATGCACAATATGAAAGCGAACTGCACCAAAATGAGTAATAGGCTAAGAATAACATTTGAACAATGTAAACATTTGTTTCGGACCAAAGCAAGGGAACTGAATCTGAATACACTAAGTGCTGCAGTCTTTTGCATGTTCCAGCACAGTGCTCGGTGCATGAAACGAATCATCCCTGCTCTCAGCCGCGAGGTTTGCTATCACTTGCAAACACATAGTCAGCACACAGTTTACACTTAACCATGCCGAGGCCCCGCATATTGTCACTCATGGTGGGTTTAGCTTACGCATGGTGCCTACATAAACAGGGCGTCGAGTGTGTTGAAATGGAAACTCCCCCACGAGCCTAGAAAGCCACTTCTCACAATCCCGAAACTTTTCAGTATAATGCCTGTTTACACTTGACGGAGCATTTAATGGTGAAATGGCCAGTGTGTGCTCTTATTAACGCTGCTACACG
Source organism: Cathorops melanopus (assembly GCA_027576115.1). Taxonomy (NCBI): domain Eukaryota; kingdom Metazoa; phylum Chordata; class Actinopteri; order Siluriformes; family Ariidae; genus Cathorops; species Cathorops melanopus. The sequence goes on along the minus strand of JAODLJ010003567.1, from coordinate 975 downwards.
TGCAGTGCACAATTAAGCATGTTATATGAACCCAACCCAACATTAAATGCAACATGTCTGCGCGTAAAGGGGCGATCCGACAATTCCTTGTTGTGCCAATTTCGTTCATATTCTTCGTCCTGGCTTTAGAGATGAAGCAACTGTGATCAGTTAGGTTGTTGAAAGTAGCCTAACTATTGAATAATGTTAGTCCTAAAGTGGAAAGGGGGAAGCGGCCGATGCCAGTTTTGAAGTCAGACTGTCGCCAAATTCAAACTTCCATGGTTATGGGACACTTAATTACAATGTTGTTCATGTCTGTTTGGCACAGTTTTAATTGTCTTTGCCGGTTCAAATTGTAGACATACAAACTCCGTATCCTGAGAATATCCGTCCCTGACTTGAATAAAGCAGAAATAATTAACGATCATCACTTATAAGTTGGGGGGCGGAATTGGGAGACGGAGAATGCAGGACAGAATTAAAAAAAAAAAAAATCACGCGACGGTCTTGTCTAGGTCTCACGTTTGTGTTATTATCATATGTCCAATGTTAAATAAAACGTGCAATTTGCTGACTGTATTTCCACAACCACTAAAACTGACTCATTTTTAATTGTCTTTACCGGTTCAAATTGTAGGCATACAAACTCCGTATCCTGAGGATATCCGTTCCTGACTTGAATAGTGCAGAAATAATTAACAGTCATCACTTATAGCCTATTTAGGGGGCGGAATTAGGAGACGGTGAATGCAGGACAGAATACAAAAAAATACCGTCGACTGGCGGTCTTGTTTAGGGCTCACGCTTGTGTTATTATCAAATGCCCAATGTTACGTGCGACGTGCAATTTGCGGACTGTCTTTCCACTTCTACTAAAGGGAGGGATCAATGAGCTAGGCCTACACTGAAGCAGATTACGCTGCTTCGCAAAAGCAGTGCTATACTGCCCCCGCATTCCGAATGGCCACAGGGTGTAATGAGCAACGGTACGCT
>JAODLJ010003494.1:0-11772 GCA_027576115.1 Cathorops melanopus | reverse complement strand
GTTATTGCTGCACAAGGGGGTCACACCAAATACTGAAAGCAAAGGTTCACATACTTTTGCCACTCACAGATATGTAAAATTGGATCATTTTCCTCAAAATGACCAAGCATAATATTTTTGTCTCATTTGTTTAACTGGGTTCTCTTTATCTACTTTTAGGTCTTGTGTGAAAATCTGATGCTGTTTTGGGTCATATTTATGCAGAAATATAGAAAAGTCGAAAGGGTTCACAAACTTTCAAGCACCACTGTAATTTTGACCCTGTGTTGATTTCAGAAAGCCCAAAGAAAATTAAAACTTGTGCACCAAATTCTTTTCTTTTTTTTTTTTATTAAAGATGTATGGTGTACATTCATTCTGGCACAGAAAAAGAACAGTTTAAAGAAATTACTGAAAAGCCCAAATGTTGCCATGACATTCATGTCACTGTATGTAAACTTCTGACCATAACTGTAAACATAGTGCTTTGGTCAGTCAGGATTTCTTTCGGAATCCTGACTCAGGAGACAATGCGGAAGAGTGCCTCTGTAATACTGCATGCTGAAATATTGTGGAGAGGCACTGCTTCCAGATATTGCTTTGCATAGTCTACTAGAACTAAAATAAAGTGATATCCCCATGCTGACCGATCTAATGGCCCAATGAGATCCATGCCAGTTCTTTTGAAGGGGATCTTGATTAGAGGGAGTTCTGTCTCTGGCATGTCAGGGATCCGGACCATGGCTCCCACCATCGCAGAACACTGGCCCTGGAGATGCCCGGGTTCCCCACAGCACCAGCATACCGGCCCAGGCTTCACTTCCACACTGGCGATATGAGAGTCGCTCACCTGGGAGGAGAAGACACAGAAAGAGCAGATGGGAGGGAGACACCATGGGTGCAGCGGGCAGGCCTGGGGGGGGGGGGGGCGGGCCCCCCCCACGGCGGTGGGGGAATGCAACGGGGACAGGAAGAGGAGGACGGGTGGGAAGGAGAGAGAAAGAGAAAAAAAAAAAAGAGGCGGAATGTCTGTCTGCCTGCCGCTGGTACCACTGCCAAATGGTCCTCCGCCAACTCAGTGGCCTGATCCAGTGACATCAGGCAGAGGCACTGGACCCACTCTGCCATTCCTTCTGGAAGCCAGACAATTAACTGTTCCAGTGTCACTAGGTCGATGATCCCCTCGACATCACCGTCTTCCACCCTCAGCTACCACTGGCAGGCACCCCGGAGTTGCTGGCCAAATGCTAACGGCCAGCTGACTTCCTCTAGCGTCAGTGTGCGTAAACATTGGTGATGTTGCTCTGGAGAGCAGCTGAAATGCTACAGGATGGCTCCCTTCAGGTTGGGGGTAGATGAGCCAACTGTCAGCGGCGAGCTGTTGCACAGCGAGCTGCACTTCCCCAGTCAGCAGTGGTAGTAGACACACCACGCACTGCTCAACCAGCCACCCCCACACTTCAGCCGCTTGCTTGAACAGAGCAATGAACACCTCTGGATCGTCATGCAGTCACATCTTCATCAGCAGGACGTGGGGTGGGTATGCTGCGGTGGTGGTCGAGGACCCCGCCGATGCGAGCAGGTGCTGGAACACCTGGCGATCTTCCTGCTGGGCCAGCAGCAAGGCTTTGAAACGTTGGCCTGGTTCCTTCCGGAGGGTGGTCAGCGCATGGTACAGGCTCTGTTGGGCAGCAGAGAGAGCATAGATTAGACCTTTCAGTGGGGAGGACTCCATGGCGTGGTTCTCTTCCGTATCCCAGCTTTCAGCACCACTGTAGCTAATCCCTGAAGTGGGCGGAATACTGAAGCACCGTAGGCAGGGAATGCTGTTCAAACAGACTTTTGTGTTTGTGGTTTCCTTTGTTTTTCAGCTTTATCCTCATTCACTAACTCACACACACACTCAGGTTGGAAGAGATCCCCTCTCTTCACTCTCCCTCCTTTTCTACTCTCGGTCACTGCAAAACACACAGACACAACGTTAATTGACAACAGGTGTACTGACTTTGCAACTCACCTTCCATGGCCCCACCCTCCATTCACAAACCAACACTTGGCCATGTCCCCGCTGCCACACCTATACACCCTTGCATATTTTAAAAGAAACATTACAGCTGTAACATGTCCTGTAATCAGGTAGATGAGTAAAGGAAAAGTAATAATATTACTATTTCAGAATAGTTCATCAAAATGTAGTCATATACATGTAAGGTCCTACTAAAATAGTAGCCTCGTGTTTCATTAAGGTATTTACAAATGTAAGATGATAATATAGTTTATTACATTTCATTATTGATGGTGACTGCAAGTACCACAATGCAATGTTTGTCATTTGGACATTATGTATGTTTCGCGCTAAAATGTTTATGGTGTAACCAATCCTGTGTAGGTTTGGAATTGGTGGTATGAATTGGGCCAATTAGAATTTGGGACAGGGGATGGAGAATCTGCAGCTACTGAATACACAGATGCAAGAGGCCAGAATACGTTTTGGGTATGAAATTCACAGATGTAGAGTTGAGAGCTGGAGGAGTTAAGTTCGTAAAAAGAGGTTTATTTAACATTTTTGGAGATGGATTACAGCTAATAGGTTACTGGCCCAAATGTTAAGTGTCTGTAGAGATAGGCTCCTGAGTGTTTGCTTTCACCTGTTGAGTTTGAAAGTGGGCTGCCAGACTAATCATTTTCGCAGTTTTTTCCCCCTGTCTTCGCGGATATATCGAATGCTCTAGCATATGTTGTACGGTAATGGCAAGAAAAATGTCGAGTTTGAACTTTCTTCATTGCAACAAGACTGCGGACTAAGTGAACACAAACTCCGCTAAAGTTAGCGAAGCCACGTTTGGAAGAACAACTCGCTCATCAAAGGCTTATCATCTGGACTGCCTGCTGCTACAGGGAGCTAGCCTCCATTGCCATCATCTTACTCACCATGCATCCTGGACTGCCGAGTTTGTGAGTAGTTTGTTTGAAGCTCAACTGCCGATTCATCCACCAAGCATGGTAACAGCGTGAGTGTACTTTTATTCTTGTTTCGGTCGGATTTCATCTGCAAATAGGAACTTGCATTGTGGATTACTTTTTTTTCCCCCCTCATGTGCACCAACATTTAATGGGCCCCTACTTTTTTTTTCCGCGCAAGCTTGCTATTGTAATTTCATAGAGACTTATTGAACTGACTATTATTGACTGTTTTGCATTCATCACTTAACCTTTTGTGAAGAGTATTTTTTTTTTTTTCTTTTCCATTAGTGGGATTAATAGTGCCACTCAGCGTAGTGGCTGAATAGGGGTACTGTCAGGATTTGTGATACGTTTTAGTTCATTATACAGTTGTGTACGAAGGTGAGGGAAGTGGATTGAGGCTACTTATTTTTTATTTCACATTTAATCAACTATATATTCTTTATTTACACACACACTTTTATTCTCACACATTCTTACACTAGGGACATAAATGTCATCTGTTTGTTAATTTATCTGAAGTGTGGCATTGCTTTACTGTAGTGTAGTTGACACTTTCTGGTAAAGTATTTCTTCATTGGAGGCACCATGCTAGTTATTTACTAAACTCATACAGTACTTTCCAATTCTAATTTTGATACTATATCTGCTAACTTTAATGGTAGACAGGAAATCCAGTCAATTCACCATCACCAGCTGGAAACTCAGGATCCTGTTTGTTTGAATGAGTGTGACCTCAGTGTAGATTAAAACACTAGGGGAAAAAGGGGTTACATTTTGGAGGCACCGCTGGGATCTCCTGGTTACCAGACAGGGAATTTTTTATTTGTTGTAGGCCTGTTGTGGTTCACACAGAATGGAGCTTATTAACGGTGTCGAGTGGAGTCGAGAGGAGAATGTTAGCCTTTCTCATGCCATTGTTGTTAGTGATGTGTCCTTAGATGTAGTGGACGACACTATTTTGAGAGTTTTGAACACAGTGAAAGTCTTTGGTCACACCAAAATATGGGGTTGGCGTGGAGACACCACTGGTCGCAAATTGTTTATACTGGTGGAAACTAGCACAGATTTAGAGTCTTATACAGTGCCTGCAGAAATAGGCATTGAAGGAGAGGCAGGGCCTTGGGCTGTGCATGTCGTTAAACGTCTGATTGCAGAGCCTGATTCAGATTTTCACTCAAAGCTGTTGGCACTAATACGGAAAGAGGGCAAAACCCTGAAGGATGTGAGGGCTATTGTGTCTGATGAGCCAGGTCCCAAACCAGATGTGAACATGGATTTAGTGAATGCCATTGGTAGGCTAGTGGACAAGTGTTGTCAGGGGCCCACTGATGGACCTAGTTCCAGAAAGTTAAGGCTGTTTTCAAGAATGAAACCTGTTCCAGCAGGTGAAGAGGAATATGATGCCTGGATGGAGCAGGCTACTCAAATGATTAGTGAATGGCAATGTAGTGATGCGATGAAAAAGCAGCATATTGTTGAAAGTTTTAAAGGACCTGCTGCTGACATTGTCAGATTTTTAAAGGTCAGCAATCCCTTGGCTACTGCCACAGATTATTTAGCTGCATTGGAGACAGCCTATGGCATGACAGAGAGTGGGCCAGATCTCATGGCCAAATTCAGGCACACTTATCAAGAGGATGGAGAAAAGCTGTCTGTGCTCTTGTACTAACTGGATAAGCTACTTCATCGAGCCTTATTAAAGGGTGGCATTGATGCTGTAGACATGAATAAAGCATGAATGGAGCAGTTGATCAAGGGTGCCCTGCTCAGTCACATGGTCGCGTTGTGTGTTCGAATGAGCCACACCCTAGAAGATCCTCCGTCTTTTTCCCAGTTGATGAAAGAGGCGAGAGAAGAGGAAAACTGGATCAGTGCCAGGGAAGGCATGAGAACAACAGCAAAAGTGGCTACCTCAACCATTCCTGAAGCATCTGCATTTTCTGGATTGGACAGTTTGAAAGAAGAAGTCAAAGAATTATCCTCTCAAGTGTCCAAATTGTTGAGTGTAGCTAAAGTGACACCTAGCTCTGATACATATAAGACAAACACAGGCTTTGATGTTCGTGTGTCAGAGACTACAGCCCCGAGTGGCCTGCCTAGAGACAGAGCTGTGAGACCTCCTCTGCCAGGCATTGTTTTTGCTACAAGTGTGGGGAAGATGGGCACACAAGGAGAGAGTGCCAGGGCTCTGAAGACTTGAGAAAAGTCAATCAGAAGTTGTTGAAATTGCATAGGAGGCAGGGAAACTTAGCTGGAGGTCTGTGAGGGAATGGCACAGGGCTCCAAAGGAATCACGTTCCACAAATAATTGTTCTGCTACTAATGCTGGCTTGCCTGCAGGCTTAGTGGGACCCACATCTGTTGTACCTGTGCAGATAGAAGGGATTTATACTACTGTAGAGCTCTGCTAGATAGCGGTTCTCAAGTGACTATTTTGTACAGGAGCTTTTACAACACTTACCTGAAACATTTAGCTCTTCAGCCTGTCGAGAACTTTGAGATATGGGGGTTAAGTTCACACAAATATCCTTATGATGGCTATCTCCATATCAGGCTTGAATTCACTGAGAATGTGGCTGGTGTGCCCCAGACAGTTGACACTTTGGCCTTAGTCTGCCCAGACCCTGTTAAAGATGAGGGCATAGCCATTCTTGTTGGGATGAAGACCAGTTTAGTGAAAAAGCTATTTGACTCTTGTAGAGAAAAAGCTGGGGAAGGATTTTTGAACACCTTGACCATTCATCCTCTGGTTAAAGAGGCTTACCAAGCCCTTGGCCAGGCAGATATCTCAGCAGAAGAGATTGGAAAGCATGGAACAGTATGGTTCACTCAATATAGGCCCTTAGTACTTAAGCCAGGTCAGCTGCTGCATATTACGGGTGTATCCAAATTTCCTGGTGATTTCAATGATGAATTAGCACTCATAGACCAAGCTAAAGACATGTCCCATTCTGATGAGCTCCAGGTTAGACCTGAGGTACGTCCTGCATCAGTTGTGTGCAACAAACATGTCACGGTGACTGTCAAAAACATCTCCACTAAAGAAGTGGTTCTGAAAAAAGGGACTCCTCTTGCTCATGTTTTTCCTGTTGCACTAGTGCCACAGCTGACTGCTAAGCCCCACATAGAACCCCCTACCTCACTCACTCTGGACTCGTTTGATTTTGGAAACTCTCCAATGCCAGAAGATGCAAAACGTCGTCTTTGTGAGAAGATGTTAAAGAGAAAGGATGTCTTTTCATGTCATGAGTGGGATGTTGGGTGTTCCAAAAGTACCAAACATGAGATAAGACTGACAGACAAATGACCCTTCAGAGAGAGATCACGGCGTTTACCACCTGCTGACCTGGAAGATGTCCGGCAACACCTACAGGAACTCCAGAGGAATGGCATCATCTCTGAATCCCGAAGCCCTTATGCATCACCAATTGTGGTCATTCGCAAGAAATCTGGGAAAGTAAGAATGTATGTCGATTACAGAACTTTGAATCAAAGAACCATACCAGATCAGTATACTGTTCCAAGAATTGAAGATGCTCTCCACTCACTGTCAGGCAGTAAGTGGTTCAGTGTCTTGGACTTGAGGAGCGGGTATTACCAAATACCAATGAGTGAGACTGACAAGGAAAAGACAGCATTTATCTGTCCACTGGCTTTTACCAATTTGAACGCATGCCTCAAGGGATCTCCGGAGCTCCTGCAACTTTCCAGAGAGTGATGGAATGAACCATTGGAGATATGAACTTTCTGGAAGTCTTGGTGTACCTGGATGATTTGATAGTTTTTGGCAGAACCATTGAGGAACATGAAGACAGGTTGTTAAAAGTCCTTGACCGACTGAGAGGAGAAGGCTTAAAGTTGTCACTTGATAAATGTCAGTTCGGCAGAACCTCTGTCACCTATGTAGGACACATAGTGTCCCAAGATGGAATTGCCACCGACCCATCAAAGATAGAGGCTGTTGTGTCCTGGCCTAGGACTAACACTGTGACAGAGCTCAGATCCTTTTTGGGATTCTGCGGCTACTATCGATGTTTTGTAAGAGATTTTTCAAGACTGTGCCGCCCCCTTAACGAACTGCTCCACGGGTATCCATCTAGTTCCTGGTCCAAGAAAGTGAAAACTGGAGAGCCCATTACCAGTAAGACCTTCTTTAAGCCCTCAGAACCTTTTGGCTCCCGGTGGAGTGAATGCTGTAAAAGAGCTTTCCAAGAGCTGAAGACCTGGTTAATGCAGGCACCAGTGTTAGCGTTTGCTGACTCGCAGAAGCCCTATGTCTTGCATGTAGATGCAAGTACAGATGGACTCGGAGGTGTTTTATATCAGGAACATGATGAGGGACTGCGACCTGTTGCCTTCATTAGCAGAAGCCTGTCTCCATCAGAGAAAAACTATTCCGCACACAAATTAGAGTTTTTAGCTCTAAATTGGGCCATGGTTGACAGATTACATGACTACTTGTATGGGGCCTTGTTCGAAGTGAGAACTGATAACAATCCCCTGACCTATATTTTGACATTAGCAAAACTTGATGCAACTGGCCACAGATGGTTATCAGCATTGTCTACATACAACTTCAGTCTCAAATATAGGCCGGGGTGAAATAACATCGACGCAGACTCTCTGTCAAGACACCCACACCCAAGTTTGTCAGCTGCCGATGAATGGCATGAGATACCAGTCCCAGGAGTACGAGCACTTTGCCAGTCTTTGTCGACAGGGAATGGAGTAAGCCATCTTTCCTATCCTTGTGTCATTCAGCAGATTGGTGCTCATGTCTCTGCTCTGCCCAAAGCCTACTGTCAAACAACGGCTGTAATGACAGATCCGTTACCCAAGTTCAGCTCAAGTGAACTGTGAGCGGTGCAGCTTACTGATCCTTGCCTGGGACGAGTATTGCTTACTGTACAGCAGCATCAATCAGCCAATGAAATACATTTAGACCATCCAGACATCCAACTTTTCAAAAGAGAATGGCACAACCTGTGCCTTGATCAAGATTTATTGTACAGAACAGTGAGGTTGTCTGATGGACGCCTTAGGAAGCAACTTTTGTTGCCCAAAGAGTTGCATAGTTTTGTGTTGAAATCCCTGCATGACCAAACAGGGCATTTGGGTTTTGACAAGACATATGCTTTAATACGTGACAGATTTTTCTGGCTACATATGAAGGCTGATGTGGAGTTGTACTGCAGGACATGCGAGCGATGTATAAAGAGAAAGACTCTGCCACAGAGAGCTGCACCGTTATCTCATATGCACAGTTCAGGGCCCCTTGATCTTGTGTGTATTGACTTTCTATCTATTGAACTCGATAGTCATAATGTGTGCAATGTGTTAGTGGGAACAGATCATTTTACTCGTTATGCGCAGGCGTTTCCGATGCGAGATCAGAAAGCCATAACTGTAGCAAGAACACTGTGGGAGAAGTATTTCATCCATTATGGTCTCCCAGCACGCATACATTCAGATCAAGGGAGGGATTTTGAAAGCCAGTTAGTGAAGGAAATGTTGACAATGTTGGGCATCAGAAAGTCCCGAACCTCTCCCTATCACCCTCAAGGTGATCCGCAACCGGAAAGGTTTAACCGGACACTTTTGAATATGTTAGGGACACTTGACCCGAGTCAAAAGCAGAAATGGAGTCAGCACATAGCCCACCTTGTGCATGCCTACAACTGTACTCCAAACGAAGCCACCGGATTCTCACCATACTTCCTAATGTTTGGAAGGGAAGCAAGACTGCCGGTGGACGTCTGTTTTGGTGTATCTGCTGATGGTACATCTTCAGCTTCACATACCAAGTATGTGTCAAAAATGAAACAGGCACTTCAAGCAGCATACCAACTGGCTCAGAGCACTGCTGCAAAGTTAAATCAAGGAAATAAAGAAAGATATGATCAGAAAGTGTGCTACCACTCCCTGAGTCCTGGAGATAAAGTTCTCGTTCGTAACCTTGGGCTAAAAGGGAAACAGAAGCTGGCTGATCGCTGGAGTTCAAGTCTTTACATGGTAGAGAGCCAGATCTGACCTTCCCGTGTATCGACTAAAACCAGTAGATGGCAGTGGACCTGTGAAAGTGATGCATCGAAATCACATTCTGCCTTTAGGACAAGAAGTTAGACTGAATACTGAGAATGATCCAAAGCCTGTTTCTTCTCCCAGAGCCATTAGATGTAGGAAGGCTAAAGAACGAGGTGGAAATTCTGCACAGAATTCTGACCCCTTGTCTGATGTACTTCAGAGAGAATGTTATTCTTCGGACTCAGAATCTGAATTTGGATATTATCCTGGAGATTTCAATCTGACCGAGACTACTAGACCGGGTATGCAGGGCGCAGCACCTCTAGAACATGATGAGTCTGCCATAGGGACAGCAGGGACAGAAGTTATAGAAACTACAGGTGATTTGCCAGTAGTAGAGTCTGAACTGACTGCTGATATGTTAATAGAGTTTCATCCTATTGCTGATTTGCTGGGAATAGACTCTTACCCAGCTGAGTCTGAGGGTGATGAGTATGAATCTGCTGTTCAAGATGAAGGGGAGGGGGCAGATGGGGTTTTGAATGAAACTGTAGGGAATCACAACTGTGTTTCAGAGGGTGTGCCTACAGAAGACTTAAATGTAGGAAGTGTTGATCCCCCATATATAGGTAGAAGATCACAACGGGAGAGGAAACCTGGCTGAAAGATTTACTTATGACACTTTAGGAGAGCCTACTAGGGAAACTGATTCCTCAGAGTTGTAGTGAACATTTAGTTACTGCCAAAACAGTTCAGTTTCCAGATAACTTTAATAGATTACATACATGGTGGTGCACTCCTCAAGCTTTATGTGGGAACTGCATCATGTTGCCTAACCTTTCCCCTGCACTCACTATATAGTACGACCTCAAAGACTATACCTCTTAATATTTTTTTCTTTTTTTTTTCTTCTTTTCCTTGTGTTTGAACCTACACTGGCTTGAGGTACCCTCTTGAACAGCATGGGGGCATGCTGCAATTTGGTGGGAGGAGTGTGTAAGGTCCTACTAAAATAGTAGCCTCGTGTTTCATTAAGGTATTTACAAATGTAAGATGATAATATAGTTTATTACATTTCATTATTGATGGTGACTGCAAGTACCACAATGCAATGTTTGTCATTTGGACATTATGTATGTTTCGCGCTAAAATGTTTATGGTGTAACCAATCCTGTGTAGGTTTGGAATTGGTGGTATGAATTGGGCCAATTAGAATTTGGGACAGGGGATGGAGAATCTGCAGCTACTGAATACACAGATGCAAGAGGCCAGAATACGTTTTGGGTATGAAATTCACAGATGTAGAGTTGAGAGCTGGAGGAGTTAAGTTCGTAAAAAGAGGTTTATTTAACATTTTTGGAGATGGATTACAGCTAATAGGTTACTGGCCCAAATGTTAAGTGTCTGTAGAGATAGGCTCCTGAGTGTTTGCTTTCACCTGTTGAGTTTGAAAGTGGGCTGCCAGACTAATCATTTTCGCAGTTTTTTCCCCCTGTCTTCGCGGATATATCGAATGCTCTAGCATATGTTGTACGGTAATGGCAAGAAAAATGTCGAGTTTGAACTTTCTTCATTGCAACAAGACTGCGGACTAAGTGAACACAAACTCCGCTAAAGTTAGCGAAGCCACGTTTGGAAGAACAACTCGCTCATCAAAGGCTTATCATCTGGACTGCCTGCTGCTACAGGGAGCTAGCCTCCATTGCCATCATCTTACTCACCATGCATCCTGGACTGCCGAGTTTGTGAGTAGTTTGTTTGAAGCTCAACTGCCGATTCATCCACCAAGCATGGTAACAGCGTGAGTGTACTTTTATTCTTGTTTCGGTCGGATTTCATCTGCAAATAGGAACTTGCATTGTGGATTACTTTTTTTTCCCCCCTCATGTGCACCAACATTTAATGGGCCCCTACTTTTTTTTTCCGCGCAAGCTTGCTATTGTAATTTCATAGAGACTTATTGAACTGACTATTATTGACTGTTTTGCATTCATCACTTAACCTTTTGTGAAGAGTATATATTTTTTTCTTTTCCATTAGTGGGATTAATAGTGCCACTCAGCGTAGTGGTTGAATAGGGGTACTGTCAGGATTTGTGATATGTTTCAGTTCATTATACAGTTGTGTACATAGGTGAGGGAAGTGAATTGAGGCTACTTATTTTTTATTTCACATTTAGTCAACTATATATTCTTTATGTTTATTTACATGCACACTTTTATTCTCACACATTCTTACACTAGGGTAAAATAAATGTCATCTGTTTGTTAATTTATCTGAAGTGTGGCATTGCTTTATTGTAGTGTAGTTGACACTTTCTGGTAAAGTATTTCTTCATTGGAGGCACCGTGCTAGTTATTTACTAAACTCATACAGTACTTACCAATTCTAATTTTGATACTATATCTGCTAACTTTAATGGTAGACAGGAAATCCAGTCAATTCACCATCACCAGTTGGAAACTCAGGATCCTGTTTGTTTGAATGAGTGTGACTACAGTGTAGATTAAAACACTAGGGGAAAAAGGGGTTACATACACTCCCCAGTCACTTTAACAGGAACATCTTTACACCTGGTCATTCAGTTATCCAATCAGCGAATCATGTGGCAGCAGCACAACGCATAAAATCATGCAGGTACAGGTCAAGAACTTCAGTTCAGGTTCAGATCAAACATCACAATGGGGAAAACATGTGATTTCGGTGACTAACTGTAGCATGGTTGTTGGTAAACTGGGATGTATGGATGCTGTCAGTCCCCCACTCGCTTGCTCACTCGAGTTTGTTGACGGTGTAGTGGCT
>JAODLJ010002385.1:0-12062 GCA_027576115.1 Cathorops melanopus | reverse complement strand
GAACAAAACACTTTTACTCCATTTACAGAACAGAAACTGAAGGAAATACGATTGTCAATGAAACCGTTTAGAAAAATGAAGCCGATTAAAATAAACACTCGACTTCAAGGCCAACAATGATTCAAATAAAGATGGAAAAAACAATGAGACTTTTAACTGCATATTTTTCAAAGACCTTTATTTGAGATTTGAGTAAAAGCATGAAAAAAGTCCAACATTTAAATGTCCAAAAGTTATTTACAGATATAAAATACGTGGCAAGTAGTCGAGTAGGCAAAAGCAGAAAGTATAACTCAGAACAGTATCATGAAGAAACAGAGAGAAAACCAAACTCGTTTCCGTTCGCAGTTTCTGTCTTCATTTCACCTGAAATCACAATTTTAATCTGATTAGATCATAAAAGTGCCATTCGTCATGTGGGACAGAAATATATTGTCTTTGATCATTATGTAATGAAATCAAAGTATCCTGGATATTCATCTCTCTCTCTCTCTCTCTCTCATGAGGGTGAATTCAAATATATTGGGACAGTTTCCACACCATTAATTGAAACAAAATCCCCAACACACGACACATTTCTGATATTTTCATAATGAGATGAGATGAGTTAACGTGTGTTTATAATATTCTAAAGAAGCTTCAGACATTTTTCCTTCATTCCCATTTTCATTTGACACTTACTTTTATCCCCAGCAGACTGACTAAAAACATCAAGCCAACCATTCCATATTACAGGGACATGAACACAGCACTGTCTGGAAAATTATATAAATACAGGATATGAAGTAAAAAGATCTGCAGACTCCTTCTATTGATTTATTTGTTTGTTTATTTGTTTGTCCCAGTCAACCTGAATTCACCCCGTTTGTTTCTTGGATCAGGTCTCACCTTGATAACAGTCACTCCGATGCTGTAGAAGAGGGTGATGAGGAAGAGGAACACAAATGTCAAGGCAGTGTTTGCCATGCTGTCATCCTCCATATCTGTCTCATGGTAGAACATCTCGGTCAACATCAGGCAATCTATTAGTGTACACATACACACATATTTGTACATGATGAGAATAAGAACAGAAAGCACACACGTATCATTTTACAGATGATGTACACCACAACTTACACACTCTATACAGTGTAAAGGATTAAAAGTGGACTCGACATACTGAATATGAAGCATGGAATTTTCCAGTGCCAGTCTCATGCAACATGTTTTCCAACATTACATCAGCTTCGGCTCTTGTTAAATGGAAACGTTTACATTTAAAATGGCCAAAGTGGGTATATTTAATGTAATATCCTGACACTTATTTCATTTCGTCCCACAGTGCTGTTGAATTCTCGGCTCTGTTTGGTCAGAAGGTGTCGATTTGTTTCTATAACATCAGTGCTGGCTCCAAGGTGCTTGTTCGAATATGTTATTTTTCTGTAGTAACATGCACATGAATGGATTTTTAAAAAAGGGTTTGGATATGCCGATATGGTCATGTTTTCTGTCAGGAGACAATGATTGAATATTTATGGAAGGAGTCTTTAGTGTTTGTTTTCTTACATTCATTAGTCAAGCTGTAATGTTCAGTTTTCTGACATGGGAATGACTTTCGAACGGACGGCTTTGCACTTTGCAGTTTCTTGCTTTTGTGACAAGTCGCATTTTGAAGTCAGTTTTGTTGTTTTGGGATGTGCTTTATACATGAAAACAAATACCCCCATTGTCCACTTTATGAAGAACACCTGCACATTCCTGTAGTTATCTCAATCAGCCAATCATGTGGCAGCAGTTCAATGTATAAAATCCTGCAGAGACAGGTCAAGAGCTTCAGTTAATATTTGCATCAAACATCAGAAAGGGGAAAAAGTGTGACATCTGAGACTTTAATCGTGGCTTGGATGTTGGTACCAGAAGTTTGAGTTTTTCAGAAACTGCTGATCTCCTGGGATTTTCACAGAAACAGCCTGTAGAGTTTACACAGAATGGTACAAAAAACTAAAAACACTGAGCGAGTGACAGATCTGTGGGTGGAAACGCCTCGCTGATGAGAGAGATAAGAGGAAAGTGGACAGATTGGTTCAAGCTGCCAGGAAGAACATAGTAACTCAAATAGTCACTCTACAACCGTGGTGAGCAGAAAAGCATCTCAGAACACACAACCCATCAAACCTTGAGGTGAATGAGCGACAAGAGCAGAAGGCCACATCAGCTTCCACTCCTCTCAGCCAAGGAAAGGAATCTGAGGCCATCATGGACACAGACTAACCCTCTGTATGCATTGTGCTGCCTGCCACATGATTGGCTGATTAGACAACTGCATGAACGTGCAGGTGTACAGCTGTTCCTAATAAAGTGGACAGTGAAAGTAAAACAGCAAATAACTGCATTTTGTTTCTTGACTAGGTTACCAAGGTGTGTTTAAAAAAATAAATCTTTCAATGGATTTCACGTCTTTTGTAATTTATCTCATGATTGGGGAGAAAACTTGTGTTTCAGTGGTTCCTGATCAAAGTGGTGTCACTGTTCAAAATCAGCAAAAGGTTATCGAGCCAAAGTGCCTTCACAGGTTCTTGTTTGTGTTCCTCTCAAATTAAGATTGTGTATCTTGATACGTCGATGTTTGAATGCATGGTATTATGAAAGCTATGCATGTCGGTTTGTTACTTGAAACCGGTGACCACCAACCTGTCAAGGAAAAGGGGAGAAAAAATTCTCCACATTATATGAAAGTCTGAATGTCTTGGCTTGTTGCAGATAAAACAGCATTAAACTCAATCGTTGCAGCATTTTGATTTACGGCCTAATCGAGGATATATTTACGAATAGTCATCAACACAGAGCAACAGAAAAGCTTGACAAATATTACAGAAAGACACACACACACACACATTGTCACAGAAAACTGCAACATTCTCTCTGATATTTAACAGAATGAATAGTTTATGAATGGATTTGTTTTTCTTAAATTTTATGAAACTACTTGAAATGATATTTGATGGACCTTTAAAGTCCATATTAATTATTTGCTTCTTTTTAATTGGAAACTTGAGCATTTTGGAAGATCCTGTCCAGTTTTAGGGAAAATGAAATCCAGCGTGTCCCTTAACTAAAGACTGATGTGTTGAGAATGTGATGAAGGAGGACTTTAAACCAGCCGTAACTAAAATGTCTTCAAACAAAGCCAGTCCAGGTGCGGCCATGGCATTATTTTACACAATCCATCTTTAGGATATGGTCAGATCGTGATGTCTGAAGTTAGTGTAATATAATATATTTCCGTACTGCACAGGGTACATGCTGAAGGATTTTTTATTGTCATTGTTTCAGTGTAATATTGCATCAGACATATTCCAAAGACCAAGGACACACAAGCATCAGACAGACTTCAGGACAATGACATTGCATTAATTAAAAAAAAAAAAATAGGACATGGAAGACGGGGCAAAAATAAACATAAAACAAGCATTAATAGCAGACAACACAGTTTCTAATACGTCTGGCAGGTCGGGGGAACGTTCAGGTTGAGATTCACTAAGGTGGGTGGAGTCGCTTTGTTATTGATGGATCTGGATATGAGGCGCACAGAGTCCTCGATGGACTCGTGATAAACCCTGCAGCTGAACACAGCGCCACTCTCCCATTCTGTACTGCTGACAATCAGCTGGCTGTACACTGAAAACAGGTGGTCTCTCTCGAGAACCCGAGTGGTGTTGTGCTTATAGCCTTTCGCATCGTCCACTTGATTATCGTCAACAAGCCAAGACACATACACCTCCTTAGGGTAGAAGTCTTTTACATAGCAAGTCAGGGTCACCGATTTGCCTGGTCTCTCTGGTGGAGGGAGCAAGTAAACCTTGGGGCAGTGTTTTTCACCTACAAACATGAAATCACAGTTAAGGTCAGTTTCAGTGTTCAGGAACATTGGTCATGCGTGAACTCAAATCAGAATTTGGACACAATTTCAATATTATTAGAGATCACCTCTGAAAATGCATTTCTGCTTCCTAAAAGAAATTCCTCAGACAAATTAAGAGCAAGAGAAAATATACAAGTAATAAAAGCATTTCCTACCACTCGTTCTTTGGTAGACGACTGATTTATACTGCTGGATGAACGCTGAATGTTCCACCTCGCAGGTGAAATTGGTGCCTTTGCTCCAGTCATCGAAACTGATCGAGGTGATGAGTCTGACCTTGGAATCCGTCGAAACTTTTTTGACAGAAGAGATCTCCTCACCCTCGTCATTAATCCATTTAATGCTCCTGAAACCCGAATCCAAGTCGGTCCTGCACTCGAGCTCGCCGGCGCGATCGAACAGTATGTCCCTGGTGGAAGGTGGGATGATGCTCACCTCGGGCTGCTTTGTGTCTGTACATGGCACTGTAAAGAAGGTGTAGAATTTTTTTTTCATGAAACAAGCAAGTATTTGAATAAAAAAACAAACAGTGAATAGATTAATATATGATACATTTTCAGATTCTACAAAGTTTTAATGCAGATGAAACAAAATAATCATAACTGATAAATAACTCAGTTTCCAATGACAGCATTTCACAAGTGCTTTGTAGTCTTTCCTTAAAAACAGTCTCTCATATTATGGTGTGAGAGTACCATCAAGCTCAAACCCCGTCACAGGAAGTTTTCATTTAGTTCAGTAAAACTGACTGCTTCTTTAGAAGAAGTGAGTCATTCAGCTGTTTGGACAGGTTTCAAATTGGTAGGTAAAAGTCATCAAAGTAGGAGTAGAAGAATCGTATAACACATACCATAAGTCGCCTCTTCGGATCCTTTCCATTTCTTCTGCTGGAATTCGCACTTCACTCGAGAAGATGAACCCGTCCATTCGTGGGCCCCGATTTCCAAAATACTTATGGCAGTGTAAGCACCTTTATCCTGGCTTAATACGGTGCCTTTGACCTGCGTACTGAGGTCCCGGTTTTCAAGAGTCCACTTAAACGTGTGTGATTTAGGCGAAAAATGTGCAGCTAAGCAGATGAAGGTAGCTGTTCCATTGTCTAGTTCTTTTTGGGTGGGAGTTGTTAGAAGCAGAGATGTAGGGGGGTGCTCGATCACATCTGCAAAAAACACACACAGGTCCATATGCAGCAGCAATGGGCACAGCAGGTTTTGCAGTTGAGGAATAGATTGTGTTGCCACAGTTTCTCAAGTCCAAAAAAAGTGCATTTTTTTTTTCGACCAAATAATCTCTGAATGGAAATCAGTGCTGTCAAATTCTAAATGTCAACACATATAGAATATGTTGAAACTTTGAATATTGAAATTTCCAGTTTCTCAGTAAAAGAAGCTGTGGATATATTTTTCTTATTAACTTCGAGTGGGATCAAACATTGTCAATCACCAAATTGCTGATTATTTTCCTATCACAGCACCCCTCATGTTTTCTTTCTGGCTAAACAAATGACATGGATGGGTTCGAGCAGGGTTCAGGAGAAAACTCTGAACTGTACAGAGCACTGGATCTCTGGGACTGAGGCCGAGAACCCCTTCAATTAGAGTTTCCCAGTCTGTAAAATTGAATCGAACTCATAACTGTTGATGCCACAGCAAAGTTTTGCAAGGATTTTTGAGAACATACTGTGGCAACAAGCATGCGAGAAGTCATAAGCTACAGGTGAAAAAAGGGAACAGGCTTTGTTTAGCAATGGCAGAGAAAGAGCACACAGTGTACGTCAGCTTTGGAATTTAAAGTGTTTGACTGTGGATATGAAATATTCCGGTGCTGACTGAAAAAAATGGACAGACATTTTAGGAATAATAAACTTTTCGTCAGACACTTTAAATGGCCAAAGTAGACTGTCTCAGTGTGATTAGACATGCAACATCCTCTTTGAAAAGGACTCGAAGGAACTGAAACTGTTGTAGACATTTATTCTTGTCTAGTTTACAGTCTAATTTCATGTCCCGTGCAGAGTTTTCTGAAAGAATAATGCTCACACCGAGACTGGAGTTAGATTACACATGGAGCTGGGAGAAATATTCACACTAATTATTCTCAAGTCATCGCCATCTCTCTGGCCTTTGAGGCTGTTGGGAAAACAGTCAAAGTGTCGGATCTGAATTTTTGATCTCTCGGCTTGATTAACCACAAACTCTGATTGGTGCCAGGAGAGAAAAGAAACTTCAGTCTATCACGATTCAATGGTTGTTGTTGGTTTCAATTCTTCTTTTTAAATGATGGAGTTTTACAGGAACTTCACTTCAGTGTTCGCTAAAACCGTGTTGAAGAAACACTTTCAGATGGAGTACAGAAGATAACATGATCATCAGTGTTTAAGCATAGTTATACACATTGAAGCAAATTTATTACTGTTTGCTTGCTTCCAAGGCATAATATATAATGTGTGTGTTTACATTCACTGACCATTTCATCAAATCCAACTCCCATATCCAGGGTCAGTAATCCTGTAATCTCGACACAAACTGTTTTCTCTTGTCACTGGGGTGATACCATCAAGGGCTCGTCTTTTCTACCTTGAATATGTCCATTTTACCAAGGAAGGTGCATGTCGAGTCGCTTTCATTAGCTTTCAGAGCAAAGCTTTAAATGTGCTGCACATCCAGGGGCTTTAAGGTCCAATTATGGACGTTACATTCTTTTTAAATGTGCACTATATTCACGTTTCCACGGAAAAGATACAGACTAAAGGGCTAAAAACTGTCCCCCTGACGGTTCCACCCCAGTGACAAGGAAGGTTTAGTCCCAGTTTGTTTCTGGGAGTGTGTGTATGGGGCAGGTGTCGGTTTCCTAATCAAGTGGCCACCGACTGCAGATTTGGAAATGACACACAAAAGGGTGTTTTCAGGTGTTTCTGTCTTACCTTTCTTTTGTAAGGTCTCTTTTTTGGAACCGACGCTATTTTCCACTTGGCACGTGAACTTCTTGCTCTGGTCCCAGTCGGCAGCCTTGACGCGCGCGTGGCTCACCGAGGTGAAGCCTCCGTTCGCGCGCACCGCCGGGTATTGCACGAAGTCAGTCAGCGCGCTCCCGCTCGCATCCGTCCATTTGAAGCTCAGTCCGTCGGCGGTGGCCAAATCGCGCGTGATGCAGCCCAGAGTGACGTAACCGTCCGGGGACGAGCCGCACTGCCACACGGGAAACAGGGACTTCGGCGCGCTTGGCACTGCTGTAGATAGATAGATCAGACAGATCAGATCGGGAGATAAACAGAGCCACAAACCAACACGAGATTTATTCTGCGCCTGGAAGCTTCAAATGCCACCGATTTTATTCCCAAATCAACATTTTTTTTTCTCTCCT
Organism: Cathorops melanopus; assembly: GCA_027576115.1. Lineage (NCBI taxonomy): Eukaryota > Metazoa > Chordata > Actinopteri > Siluriformes > Ariidae > Cathorops > Cathorops melanopus. Next base: position 4,795 of record JAODLJ010002385.1, on the reverse strand, counting down.
TCCCTTTTCAAGGTGGACTTTATTCTCCTTTCCAATCAGAGAACACACGGACATTTTTATTGGCCTCCATTTAAATTATTAATCATCTACAATTCATTCAGACTAATGATTAATAATTATAATACATTCGAATATATAACAGCAATAATTATACTTATTTTACACACACACACGGTAACATGAGAAACTCGGTCTCACCGCTCGCGCAAACTCCGGCCGCAGTTTTCCACCTGAATGAGATTTTATTCGTTCATTTCAGATCGACGCTGTGGGCCGGAAAAAGGGTCCGATCACTAAACCCGCCCTTTTCTTACGATTTAATTCGTTCTCGGAATAAACGAATTGTGACGAATTTTCAAAATATGAAACAATTCAACAAAACTAATTAAATTAATTTCTTCACATGAAAAAAAAACATTTATAAAACTCCGTTTTAATAAATACAGTTTAGTCTCTTAAAACAAATAGAAAGCATTTACTCAGAGTTCGACCTATTTATTTATTTATAGAGAAGTCTAGACCATGAAGGTCGGCGACTTGAACCAACTGACTCATGATAAGCAACAAAACACAAAGCAAAGGCTAAATACATAATAATAATAATAATAATAATAATAATAATAATAATAAGTAAACCCACTCGGATTATTTGTCAGGATTTTCTTCCACAGACTCTCTCTTTATGTTTTATACTAAACATTATGTTTTATACTACATTTACGCTCCTTTGAAACAACGGACTCCTCTAAAGCAGAAAAGCGCAAAACAAAATAAATCCATCATTTCAAATCGTTCAGATTTTTCACACCAAATTATTTTATAAACGATGAGAAGAAGCGAAAACAAACACACAACGTTAAAGGGATTTTCTGTCTCTTCTTTCCCCACTTTTCCCTCCATTATTCCTCTCCACAAATCCGTCTAAAGCAGGAACTCATCACATTCATGCGCACTTTATTAGACGGAGTAATCATCATTCACTGACTTTAAATACAATCGTCTCGCAAACTTATAACGAGAAAACAAGCCCTAAAATATGATGCAAATAACCGACTTTTTAACGTCCCTTAACTTTCCCCCAGCTTTACATTTTAGACCATTAAATCTCGCTTTATGACACAGAAATAAAGCTGAAGGTCAAATCTCTGAATTACTGACCGCTTGTTCCGGTGACAGCTGAGTCTCTTCCCCAGTAATCAGAAGCCCAGTTCCACAGTGTTCAAGCTCACAGCCCACCTCAATCCACTCAACTCAACCAAACCAAACCAAACCAGGGACATTATCGCGCTCACTGACGCTTCAGACGCGCATCATTAAAAATCAACCAAATAGAGAACTTTATTCAATGAAACGCTGAAAATATCCGACAGCTTATTTAAAAAAAATTAAAAAAAGGTTTTTTGTTTTCACCAGAAAAACCGCGATCTTGTAGGATATTAACAGCATTATCATGTTTACTAAAACTGAGCTTGAAAACTCAAAACCTGGAAGTGAACATTTTTAAAGTTTGAAGAGAACTGAAGCGTTATTTTCTGTTATTTTCTCCAGAAGAGTAGTCCAGGCTCATGAGAAAACCTCACAGCACACAGTCATTACCACCAGTCTACAGTCTGATCTTTTTTAAAGAAAAGAAAATAAGGGGAAAAAAGTTTCATGTTGGTTTCACGGCACGAATAGATTAAGATGTGGCTCTTACCAGAAGTAACGGTGACCGTCGTTCCCTTTCCCCAGTAGTCAAAAGCACCGTCACAGTGACACAAATCCACTCTGACATCGTTCAAAAACACCTGCTGTCCGGTCTAACGATATATTACTGATCATGTCTCAAAGTCACTCACAAAAATCAGATCCGAAAAGTTGTAAAGTTTCTCAGCGTTAAAGATCCACCAGGTGTCATTTTATATTCAGAATTAAAACTTTACAGCACATTGCTGATCGATGCTGGGTTTATACGAGAAAATAAAATAATAATAAACGCACATTAAAAAACATCCACGGACGTGCTATTTTCTTTATTTTCCCCAACAATCAGATAAATATTTCTCTTTGAAATGAAGTGCGACTTTTTCACATGAACCCCATTTTCTCAGCATTTTAATGAAACAATATAATTGTTCCAGTTTTTCTTGTAATATTGCTGGTGTTCGAGGAGGCGAATCGAAAGAGGTTTGGTTTGAATTTCTTCCCTGAAGTCACAGTCACCGTCGTTCCCTTTCCCCAGTAATCAAAAGCAGCGGCACAGTGAGAAAGTTTAAGGCGCTACTCGGACAATATGGGGACCAAAAGTTTCCTCTATTTTCTAAAATGTTGTAAATTTAAGGTGATATTAAACGTGTCGAACAAATGTAATCCTACCTGAAGTCACGGTCACTTGAGTTCCTTTTCCCCAGTAGTCAAAGCTGTTGCCGTAGTTGTCACAGTGAGTAAAGTGGCTGCGTCTCTGTACAAAATTGCCCCAAGGCTCTGTTTTTGCAGAGCGGTCACTATTTTCTCCCTCTTTTTATTTATTTATTTATTTATTTTACGGACGACTCAGACAGCCTTGACCTTTTATGTTTGTATTCTTCTTTAAATCGATATTTGTTTCGAAATAAAAACAAGAACATTAAAGCACTTACCTGTGGTCACAGTCACTTGAGTTCCTTTTCCCCAGTAGTCAAAGTCATCACGTTGGTTAAAACCTCGGAGCAATCGAGCAAAAACCAATATCTGTGCCTGCAAGCCTCAAATGGATTTTTCTTTTCCACCAAGTAGTTTTTTCCCCTCTTTGTCAGATAATACACATGTATTTGACTGTACTCCATTCCATTCGAGGAAATGGTATTGTTTATTTATTTAATTAATACGAGCTAATGAACTTCCTTGAATCCTCTAATTAATATAAATTATTAATTCAGAATTATAATTGCAAAAATAATTAAATCATAATGCTATTAATAAAATTAATGATTTTAATTAAATGTGCTTTGTTTTACAACCACTAACTGTGATCCCTAGGCTTCTTATTCTTCTTCTATTTTAATAATGCAAGTACCTTTTCAGGAGAAACTTCATTCAAAATATTTTGTAGGTCTTTTCTTTTTGATATTCCACCAGCATCCATCTTTTTCTATCCCTCTATCCATCTGTATTTTCCCCATAGACTTTGAATGGGAACATTTTCAAACTTGCTCAACATGTTCTGGGAAACATTACAAAGCTCTTTTCTTCTGTCTATAACTCCTGCTTTCTATTTTTTTATTCTTCACATTTCCTCCCATTGGCTTCGGTTCATTTTTCAAAGCCTAATTGTTCCTTGAGATTAAAAGCTTGGACCATCGAAGTTGATAAGTATATACCGGTATCGTTAAGTTGTCATGACTTAGGTCAATACTGCATTACTTTTTCTCTGCTGATCTTTGGTCTTTTTCTTTTTCATCCCAATATCTTCCCATGAGAAACCAATGATTTTACTACTCCAACATCTTTTCAGGGAGAGTGAAGAAACTTGGTCTGTGGACTCAACTGCAAAAGTACAGTACTGAATCGCTTTTCGGTGACACCTATCTCACCCTTCTGTTCTTTCTTTCATCCCTCCAGAGCAATCCAGTAATTTTAAGTCCTCTTTTACGTTTTAAGGTAGACTTGCCAACTGGATGTAGATTAAACTGCTGAAAAAAAAAATAAAAATCACACTCTTACTCTGTGTATCTCTCTCCATAGCTTCATCAACTTTCCCATCTTGTGCTTAATTTCTTTGGGTCTAAATTATGTCTGCTCTCGTTTTCATTTCACTGGTATTTAGTAACCACTTTATTCTTTTCAATTTATTCCGGTAAGACGACAGGATGGGAGAATTCATGCTGGAAGGGAAAACACCCTGGATGGGACAACATCAGGCCACCATTCCTCACACAAATTAACACCAATGCTAATGTTCACCAGTGAAGCAGCAATGCCACATACTGCACCGCTGTGCCACCCAATTGTCGATGTCATGATGAAGCATATTACAGGCAGTAGGACATGCATGCTGGGGGAAAAAAAGAAAAACAAATTCCCCAGTAATTGACATAGGTGCTGACTGCACCAGAACAAGTTATGGCTCACTTCCATTCAGGACCCATGTACAGTCTCTTGCAAAAATATTCATCCCCCTTGGTGTTTGTCCTGTTTTGTTACATTCCAAGCTGCTATTAAAATGGATTTCTGGGGGTGAGCAGCATTCGATTTACACAACATGCCTACCATTTTAAAGGTGAAAATTGTTGTTTTATTGTGACAAACAATAATTAAGATGAAAAAAAGAGAAATCTGGAGTGTGATTGGTATTCACCTCCAAGTCAATATTTTGTCGAGCCACCTTTTGCTGCAATTACAGCTGCAAGTCTCTCGGGGTCTGATGCTATTTGCTTAGCACATCTAGCCACTGGGAATTTTGCCCATTCCTCAAAGCAAAACTGCTCCAACTCTTTCAAGTTGGATGTATTGCATTGGGGTCCAGCAATCTTCAAGTGATGACACAGATTCTCAGTTGGATTGAGGCCTGGGCTTTGATTAGGCCATTCCAAGACATTTAAATGTTTCCCTTAAACCAATCCAGTGTAGCTTTAGCAATATGTTTAGGGTCATTGTCCTGCTGGAAAGAGAACCTTTGTTCCAGTCTCAAACCCTCTGGCTGACTCAAACAGGTTTTCCTCCAGAACTGAGCAGTATTTAGGGTCATCCATTTTTCCTTCTATCCTGACCAGCTTTCCTGTCCCTGCAGATGAAAAACATCCCCACAGCATGATGCTGCCACCACCATGCTTCACTG
>JAODLJ010002015.1:0-12168 GCA_027576115.1 Cathorops melanopus | reverse complement strand
TGGACTTTATGTCCATGTCCATTATATAACTATAACTTGAATATGTTTCAGTAAACAGGTAAAAAAAAAAAATTTGTGTCAGTGTCCAAATATATATGGACCTAACTGTATATAAACATTACTGTAGTGACTTTGGGGTAAATTATCAGGTTTTCCACATTACGTTACCAAAACATTTAAACATTACGTTGTAAACACGTTAAAGTACAACATTATCATTTCCAGTCCATTTTTTTCTTTATCAGTGTCCACAATACACAACTATAACATTACAAAATACAGGCTAATAATGTATAAGGACATTCACTGTGTGTGTGTGTGTGTGTATTAGAAAGGGCAAATCTCAGATTATAATCTGGAAATCTGCACTGACTGCAATCCTCATCATACGGCTAAACACAACTCACCTTCGTAGGTAATCCTCTATGGAGGAGAGGGCCAGTTAACACACACACACACACACGCACACACAAAATAATGGCCCAAAAAGGTTCTTGCTAAGAATTCAGGGTCACTGATTTTTGCCTGTATATCTTGAGGTAGTTTAATCCAAACATAAAATAATTAGCAAAAGCATGTATGGAGCATCAGCATTAGCATTGATATTAGCTTTAGCAGTGGCTAATATGAGTCATGGTTTAGCCATTATCATATGTGGGGTTAGCGTGCTGTGTTTAGTCACTACGTGCCCTTTCAGAGGGACACTGGAAAGAACAAGCAGGATGCAATGAGATTACGGACAGTATCTTAGCACTCGTCCTCTTCCTGTCTCATCCCTTCATCCACCTTTACAATGCCACTCAGTCTCATTTGTCCTCCATTTTAAATCAGACTCCACAGTCCACTGATTATTTATTTAATAGTATTTCCTTTTATTCTTTGTTTTTACCCAAAATTCCTTACTCTGCCATTCCACAGGTACAGCATTGTTTCTCCTGATGAGGAAAGGCTGAAGATCTCGACTCTTGGGCTTCACAACGGCCACAGCTCGCCTGGGAGTGCCATGAGCAGTGCCACCGCTAGTGTAGGTGGCTACAACATGGAGAACAGCTACAATGGGAAAATCTCCACGAGGGGGCGTGGCCAAGTGCGGAGCCGTTTTGTTAAAAAAAATGGCCAATGTAACGTTGTATTTTCCAACATGGAGGACAAACCACAGCGCTACCTAGCTGATATATTCACAACCTGCGTGGACATCCGCTGGCGCTACCTACTTCTCATCTTCTGTACAACATTCTTAGTTTCATGGCTGATTTTTGGATTGATTTTCTATAGTGTGGCCCTCGCACATGGAGATTTTGACCCTGATCATCATGTGAGGGGGCAAACGGGGCCAGGAGCACCAGCTGAGGGGCAACAGGAGGAGTGGAAGCCATGTTTGCTCCACGTGGAAGGGTTTCTTGGCGCCTTCTTGTTTTCAATCGAGACTCAAACAACGATTGGATATGGCTGGCGCTGTGTCACTGAGGAGTGTCCAGTTGCCATTGCAACAGTAGTGGTACAGTCCATTTTGGGATGCATCATTGACTCATTCATGATTGGTACTATCATGGCTAAGATAGCAAGACCCAAGAAGCGAAATCAGACGCTGCTATTTTCCCAAAATGCTGTTATAGCACTGCGGGACGGGAAGCTGTGCCTCATGTGGCGTGTCGGAAATCTCCGGAAAAGCCACATTGTTGAAGCTCATGTCCGAGCACAGCTGATTAAACCCAGAGTGACAGAGGAGGGCGAGTTCATCCCACTGGAGCAGACAGACCTGAATGTGGGTTATGATGAAGGAACTGACCGCCTTTTCCTCGTCTCACCTCTTGTCATCGTTCATGAGATTGATGAAGACTCGCCGCTCTGGGCCATGAACCGCTCCGATCTGGAAAACAATGCCTTTGAGATCGTTGTAATTCTTGAGGGAATGGTAGAAGCCACTGCTATGACGACACAAGCACGAAGCTCATACCTGTCCCAGGAGATCCTTTGGGGTCATCGATTCGAACCGGTTGTGTATGAAGATCACGATCGCTACCAAGTGGACTACGCCCGCTTCCACAAGACCTACATAGTTCCTGCGACTCCTTCTTGCAGTGCTAAGGAGCTCAGTGAGTTAGCGAGCCATCAGTCGTCCAAAGCGTCATCACAATCCGGGACGCCGATTAGTCGCAGGACCCATTTTCTGCGACCACCTTGCTCACCAAGTGCGTTCTGTTATGAGAATGAAGTGGCTCTGTTCTCTGGAGAGGAGGAGGATGAGGAAGGAATAAATAAGAGCAGAGTAGAGGATGGTCTGACGACACTAGAAACGGATCTGACGGCACTAACTACGACTGGCATTGCGCCAGAATTCCAAAAAATGTTCCAGGATGCTCCAACAGTAACTTCTGGAAACAACGTCCTCTGTGTGCTGGACATGGACAATCAGATGGAGTTTGATATCCTTCAGACGTCCATTCCTCTTGATCCTCTGACGTACAAAAGCGAATCAGAGATATGACACTAATGAGATTGGAGGTGATTGGATGTGTTTCCCAACATCCCAGAGTTCCACACCCTCCCCTCGTTTTAGAATGACTCAACTCAAGTAAAGTTGATGAAGGGAAAATGGACGATTGCGTCAGCATTTTTGCACATTTTTCAGAGATATGGATTTGTCAGTAAACTGTATATAGAAACAATTTGCCTGCTTGAATTTCTACATTTGCTCACACTGAAGCTCTTGAGATTCTTTCCGAGGACATAAAAAGTGTGACTATCTTTTCAAAATCTTTATTGTTACTGAAAGGATCATATGATCCACAAGGACTGATCACAGTTGAAGAAGATGAGATTATAAACTATGAAACATAGATGCAAAGTAATTTATCGATCAGGGATTATGGAAATAATCAAATAAATGTAAACAGCACCAAAGGAGGAAATTCACACAGGACAAGACGAAAAAAAAAAAACCTATCTAACAACCAAAACTGTATATCAGAAATACAGAGTTTATTTAAGACTTTAGTTTATCAGATAAGACAAGGTATAGATTAGAGTTATCCATGCCTGGGGCATCATAACCATTCGCATGTGCCACATGCATTTATTTATACAATCTAACAGTATTTAAATAAATATATTTAATTTGTTTGTAGGACAATTATATATCCATTATTTTCTCTCACCAGACATTCTGAGTCGCGGCTTATGTGAACACCATCCGTTGCCTTCATTCAGTTTATTATTAACTCCAGTAAAATAGCAAAACATAAACTAACACTATACAAAACAGGCTAAAACTGCGCTAGCACAAGAAACAGGCTAAAACTGGGCTAGCACAGGAAACAGGCTAAAACTGGGCTAGCGTAGGAAACAGGCTAAACTGGGCTAGCACAGGAAACAGGCTAAAACTGGGCTAGCCCTGTACTAAGCAGGTGAATGTTGAGTTAACTTTGTATACATTCAAACTGACTTTATAGTGCATGTAAACTGGTACAATTAACAGTATACTAAACAGGCTAACCACAAAGTAGCATAATATTACAGAAGCTAAAATACAAACTAGCATTATACTATAAAGGTTAGCAGTAAAGTAACAGGCTGAAACACAAACTTGTGTTATAACAGCAATGTGTTTAATGTTCTCCAAATGATTCCCAGTTATTTTTGCTGATTATCCTGTCCCTGTAAATGAAAACAATGACAGATGTGAAAGTGTGTATGATGCTCCTGGGTGATGCTCGTAGATATTTTAGATATCACAGGGTTTTATTTTGGAGTCGTTATATTATGGGATGTAGCCACAAAAGCAATATTTGGAGCACTAGTGTGAGAATGAATTCTGTACTCTGCACTTTGATCCATCCCACTTCAAGTGAAATATGTTTATTTTTATTCAGGAATGTGATTAAATGCTTGTATGGAGCTTTTATAAAGACACTCTTTAGTTTTCAGCAGGAATGAACTTTAAAAAGCCAAGGATCTGAGGTGAAGGTTTTGTGTGTTCGTGATGCGTTTTGTACAAATGAACGTGTGTCAGATTGTGTTCAGTGAAACAGGTCTCTCTTTCTTTCTTTTGGTTGTGCTGTGTTGTATTGTCTTCCTGCTCAGTCTCTCTGTTAGCATGATAAACCTGAAATGTAACTTGAAATCTCAAAGCTCCAACAGATGCACTTTATTTCCTTCTGTACAATATAAAAAATAAATATTTATTATAAAATATCGTGAATTAATCCATATTGCTGTGCACTGACTCTACATGAGCTTGATCATCTTGAGATGAAGTTCCTACATGACACTACACAAACAGAAATCCTGATTTCCTGTAACTCTCGCCCCCTGCTGGTGAAAGTGTGTAAGTACACCTAGGGCCAGTTTACATCACAACTGAGAACGGATATGATTCCAGTGACTGGAGAAAACATGGACAGTGTAAAGTCTCTAAAAACTCAAGTCACTCCAGGTCTAGCGCCCCTGCTGGCTGGCTGCCGTATATTATTTAGCCCCGCCCATCTGCATGTGATTGAATAACCAAACGACCTATTTTTCACGTCTTTTTTTTTTTTTACAACTTTATTCATCACACACTTGTGAATTTCCTCTCTGCATTTAACCCATCTGAAGCAGTGAACACACACACACCCACCCAGAGCAGTGGGCGGCCATGCTAACAGCACCCAGGGAGCAGTTGGGAGCCTTGCTCAAGGCCGTCCCATATTAACCTAACTGCATATCTTTGGATTGTGGGGGAAACTGGAGCATCTGGAGGAAACCCACGCAGACACGGGGAGAACATGCAAACTCCACACAGAAAGGCCCTTGCCAGCCGCTGGGTTTGAACCCAGAACCTTCTTGCTGTGAGGCGACCGTGCTAACCACTACACCACCGTTTCCTTTCCTTCTACAGTGTCTAATTCAAACAGTTAGTTTTCACTGTGCTGATATCGGCACATTTTTATTTCCCCAGAAATTAGTTTTTAAACATTATTCTACTATATCATAAGAAGGTGTGGATGCACTTAGGAATGAAGTGATTGACAGCCTTAGGATTGGAGTAAGGGGGCGTGGCCTACCAAATGAGCAGGTGTACCTGACCATGGCTCTTGTCTCTACTGCGCAGACTCAGGCTCCATTTCGATAGAACAGAAGAGCATGGAGCCACGCTGTCTGTGATTTTTACAGATATTGGGTGTTTCTCAACGTCAAAGAAGGATCATAAACAGCTGCATTTCAAGGAGGCCACATCATCCAATCCTGCTGAAGGTCTCTTCAGATGTCTAGGATCCTTCAAATTCTACCAAGGACTGAATCCTTCCGCAGAGAATTTCCAACCATGTGTGTATCCTTGGTGTTCGTAACTTACCCACAATCCTTTGTGCATGTCCAAGGCGAGGCCTTTTCAACGATGCACACCTGCTCAGTCTCTGAAGGACCTGTCCGACCAAGGAAGCATCCTTGACTTTGAGAAACACACACTGTCCTTCTGAACGTACTGAAAAGGAACAGCTGGATGACATCATCAAAGAGCGCCAGTCCATCACGCGCAGAGAAATAAAATGCTGTTTTCTTTTTCAACCACTAGATGACTCTGCAGACTAACATGTTCCAGACTGACACACACACACACACACAAACACTATGACCATGCACATACAGATACATGAATGAAAGTCTAGCAATCAGTCAGTCCTTTCATTTCTGTTTCATCTCTGCTCTCTTTCTGTTCTGGATTTTCTCTCATGTTTCCTGCTGACCAGTGCAGTGTGACCTCACATATTCAGAGGGTCAGGAGGTTGTGTGTCTGAATCCCAGCACATCAGTTAAAATTAGTGTTTAGGTAAAATTTGCTGAATACACACAAACATATAATTTATTTACACACATCAGGTACGAATCATATAAATCTGATGAATATTAAACTAACGCCCTGGCACTGGTTGAGTTAAATATGTTAGATTTATGTTTTACGTTTGCATTATTCCTTTAATTCAGTTTATCTTGAGTTTCTGTCATTCCTGTAATTTATTAATGAAATTATTCATAACCAAAAAATGACATTTGGAATGAATTATTATTATTATTATTATTATTATTATTATTATTATTATTAAAGCATGTAACTCACTACCCAGAACTTTATCTGGAAAAGATTCTGTTTCAAACATGTTGAATTTCATAACATGACAAATGCATAAACATTCATAATAATAATGACAAAAACCAGGTTTTATTTCAGAATTAAAGCTGTAAACTGTTCTACATTTTATTATTATTATTATTATTATTATTATTATTATTATTATTATAAGGTTATTGTGTCTATGATGCCCCTCCCCCCAGCCTTAAAAACAGCTCCTGTGCTATAATGATATAATTGAATCATGAACCTTAATCAGGTTAGAAATTCCCACCATAATGAGCCGCTTCCCCTCCATTACACTTCACTTCTTTTCCCATCCATTCCTCTGCTTTCCCCACCACTCTATTCCTTCTTTCTTACTTCTTTCCACTCTGTTTTCTCCTCTGTCCCCCTCCTTGTTTCCCCCCATCAGTGTTTCCTCTCCTTTCCTAAATGTCAGGGTCCTGAAAATGTCCTGTTGTCCTTGAGAACATTCATGTAGACCACTCGAGCCTCTAATCGTTGATGGTATGCACTCCTATAGGTGGAGCACGTCCTTAAAGCGGGACTGGACAGCTATGTGGTAAAAGTAGAAAGTCCTCCTGGTAAGTGGCTACAGTGTGAGTGTGAAGCCGTGGATGAGTGCGATATCCAAACAGCGTCCAGGGTTACAAGATGAACCAGGCTTCTGATGTATGTGGCGATGGAGGTGTACTCCATCTCTGTCCTTGAACAAGCTGAAAATGCATGTGTTCAGATTAGTGAGTGATAAAAGGACAGGCAGGGATTCATTTTCTAAGTATGTGTCTGACACGAAGCCACAACATTTGAAATTTGTGAGATTTTGTCAATTCAATGCAAATTAGAAAGGAAGCGATAAATCCAAAGTGTCTCGAATGATTCCTCAAAACCATTGTGTGGCCTGTGGTCCCTGCAATTAGTTCCCATTTACTGTTTAAAGCCAAAATGGAAGAATAACTTACAATCGTGGTTTCATCATATCATATATAACCTCTCATTACATGTATACAGAGACATGAAGAGGAAAAATAAAAATTGGAAGGACGTAGCAGAGACTGTTGGTGCCTCTGGTGAGCGTATGTAGCTAGTACAGTTAGCTCGCTTTGCTAATCTGAAAATGACATGCAACATACATTAAACAACCAGTTTGCATCCTGACTAGTGTGTTATCTTGTGTCTTAACTAGTTTACTTCAGAAGGTAGTGAGTATATAGCTAGTGTAATTTCTCTGGACTCATTTTTCATCAGTAAAAATTCTGGACAGGCAACGCGATGCTCACAAGTGACAACTGTTAACATGAGGCAAGCTACAAGAGCAACTTGTTGCATTCTAGTGAAAACGTAGGGTAATGTTGGACTCATGTTGTAAAACTCGAGTCCAGTCTCAAGACCACTTTTGAAGGTCTCAGTCTCATCTCGGAATTGAGTGCATTTTTACTCGGTCTTCTCTCAGTCTCAGACATAGAGACTCGGGATATTATTTTGAGACAACAGCTGTGGGGATTTCACTAAACTGCCTGTGCATTCTCTGATTTATTTGTTACCATCATTACTGTGATTGAATGTAAAACTTCTTGCTTTAAATGCAACCAATAAATGTGACTCATTGTTAATTCGAAATTTTTCTTCCTGGTAATGGCCGTCACCCTTCCCCCACCCCCCTTCACACCCACTGGTCTGGTCCTGGTCTTGACTCGGTCTCGCCCTGCCTTGGTTTTGGTCTTGACTTGATCTCAACCCCTCAGAGTCTTGGTCTTGTCTCAGTGTCGATACACTCTGGTCTCGGTCATGACTTGGTGCCAGTTCAGGTGATCTCGACTACAACACTAGTCCTGTTTACAATGACACAGAAATGGGCTGAAGGATCAGCTATCACTTAAAGGTATGACCAGGCTTCTGGAGGAGCGTCCAATCTTTTGGGCATCTCCTGGTGGTGGCAAAGGTATGTGTGATCTGCCACATGCTTAAGGACCACATGGGAGAAAGTTTTTAGCACCTTATTAACCATGAGCACTGCATCTTAAAATGGGATCATCTGAGAGAGCCCTGTGTTCATGACCCTGTGTCCTGTTACTCTGGAAAAGCATCTTGTAGGTAAATGTTTAGGCTTTTTGCAGATGCTCCTTATTCAGAGAAAATTTCACACTGTTAACATTCTCAGGTACAACATTGGTATGCCCAGTTATCAAAACCTTCCCTTTGGACTTGCTGGTGTTGTGAGACATGTTTGGTTTCAGGAACAACTGGGAGAATGTGTACTGACATCCTCAAAGCCTCCACTCTAGATTTGGTCTTGGTTTGCTCCTGTAGCTTTCACTTCTCCTGAAGATGGAGAAACTTCCTCATGGCTGGAGCTCAGCTTCTGGATGTTCATGGAATCACAGTCATGAGACTTTCAGCTTTTTGTTTTTCTCTTCCTACACTGTAGAATCTACCACGACCCATGAGCTCCATCAACCCCAATGCTGTGTTCACATCATATCATGGATCCAAAAGAACTCCACTGCACCAGAATGATAAATAAAACAGGATTGCAGTGTGTACAGTGAGACAGTGGTGTGTTTTTGTAAACTGCGTTGAAAAATGAGAACCGCATCCTGTTTCCATTCAACACAACTGAGCTTTATTTCTGTAGTGTGTGTGTGTGTGTGTGTTTGTGTGTGTGTGGTCATATTTTGAGCAGATTAACAGGAAGTGTATTTCAGGATCACTTTAATTGAACAGAGGTTTATATGTTTATATCTCAGCACACTGCAGTTTGTTTTCACGGTGTTCATTTTGGTGGCTCACTGAAATTGTCTATTGAGATTTTTTTTTAACTTTTAAAAAAGGATTATTTTTTTTTACTTAGCATTTCATGTCCCACCCTCTCTCTCTCTTTCTCTCTCTCTGAGGAACAGTAGGACTCTTTGTCCATCTCTGCTGATGTAATAACAGACATTCCATCAATCTGGAGACATCGCAAAACTAGCTGACCTACGACTATTCACTCACACATTCACAATGTGGCCACAAAACACTCAGCACACACACACACACACACAACTATGTACATGTGAAAAAACAAGACATGCACTGATAAATTAGCAGTGAAGCTGCCCGATCTGTACCGTACATGCATTAATGGTTTACGACCATTACGGAGTTCCTCCGCCGCCTACACACAAAAACATCACATTATGAAAGTTGAGTATCACGGTTATAATGCACAAAAAGTTATAACAGACTGTTTTTGGAAGTCTTCCCTAAACTGCAAATGATGTCAAATCTTGTTTCCTAACTTCAGCTCATGTCAGTGAATATACATGACAAGTTTAATGTCCATATATAAAAGTGTTCCTCAAATATTCCTTCACTTCCTGTTTGGTAACTTTGCTGTCAAATTTGTTTGGATGAAACATCACAGAGAAACATTTTTTCAGACTGATCTCATGATGTTCTGATCCAAATTTTGTGATGATTGGACAAAGTTCATAAGAGAAGAAGTGAAAAGCAGTTTTTATTGAATTTCACAGTGACCAGCTTCCCGTGTGGCAGATCACACGTTCATTCCGTGGTGAACTCTCAGCACCATCTGTGGAATTAAGAGAAAGTAAAATCACAGTGGCAGGTTCAGTGGTTTAAAAGTGAAGAGCAGTTTTACTAACTTATCAACTATAAAGCAAAGAGAGAGGATTGAGACAAAACTTTTTAGTGTTCCTTATGCTGAGGTCACAAACATAGCCGGCTGATCCGTGAAAACTACGGCTGGACATTCCGGCAGATTTTGGAGGTTGCATAAATTTGGGCGGAGTAAATATGTAAATGAAGCCACAGTAGCCATGATGGTAGTGACAGAAGATGCCGGTAAAAACAACAGCGGCGGCGACATATAGCAACGTGTGGCCTTACAGAAATGACAGCAGTGTGTACAGTTTTCACAGCTGCAGTACGGCATCACCACGGCAAAATGAAATAAGCCATGCCCCCTAGGCAAACTTTTCACTTTCTGCAGAATGTTGTTCTGTGAATATTTTGAGTTTGATGGTTGTGATGGAATGCTACAGTAACCCTCAGTAGCCCACATCAACCTCACATATGCCCTAAGCATGCTCACAGATGCCTTCATGGTTGTGACAGATGAATTCATCCAGCGCTTGACCCACAGCAAATTTTCAGCACTATTAAACTTTCTGGGGATGGAAACCACACCCTCCTGGTTGTCAAGGTAGCTCCCTGGCTCTCATGTATTCCAATGGAAGGTCCAGGAATGTGTGCCAGTTGACCCCCGGAAGGCTCAAAATCATCTACCAGTGTCTACCGTGAAGTGATCCCGGCTGTGTGAGATCTTAGCATTCAGAGATGGTTGTTTACTCATCTACAAAGTTTGGTCAAAATACGTCACACCGTTGCGGAGATATGCCCTTACTTCCTATTTGGCAGCTTCACCATCAAATCCTTTTGAGTGTTATATGGATGAACCAAACATCATATCAAAAAGCTGAGAAACATCTTTCATTCAGGTTGGTTTCCTGATGCTTTCTGCCAAATATCATGCTTAATCAAAAAAATTTGTGGTAGAAGAATCAAAAAACCTATTTTGTTATTCAAAATGGCCAAGTTGCTGTTTGAGAACTCAAAAATTACTGAGATGATTGACACTCGAGACCCTTCAAGAGTTTCAGTAGACACAAGAACCTTGATGTGATGTTGAACAGCTCAAAAGTTATGAGCAGTTTTATAAATGATAGCACCACCTAGACGTGAATGTCCACAAAACGTCCTGGAGATCTCAAGGATAAAGTCCTTCCATAATCTGCAAAGTTTGGTCAAAATACATTACACAGTTGCTCAGATATGCTGTCACTTCCTGTTTGGTGGCTTCTCCAGAAATGTTCATTTGTGCATTATGGACTGACTGTGCTGTTCATCAAAAATCTGAGAAATACCTTTATTTTGGGGATCATCTCATAATGCTGTGATTTAGATTTGGTTCTTTTGGATGGACAGAGTTTGTAGGAGAAGAAGAAGAAGAGAAAAAACTATTTTTGAAAAAAAAAAGAAAGAAAATGGTGGAAAGTCCAATATAGCAGAAATTAACACCATGATATCGTTTGAACTCAGCTGGACCCAAAGAATCAGAGGAACTTGGAGTCAGGTTTTGACGAAACTCCATAATATTGTACATGCATATTATTGTCCAACTTCGCCCTACTGATCATATTCACACAGTGGCCATTTTCCTCTGACCTCACACTCAGGGTGTGAAACCTTGGAAACTGATGAAGTCTCTGTGGGGGCAAGGAGATGGATGAAATACTGGACTCGTTCACCATCACTTTCATTTCATCAAATCGATAAATTGGTGGATGAACTTGTCAGGATCTGTAAAAGGATTAAAAAACAAACAAGGCTACAGCATTTGGACTGAAGATTTCATCCACAATGTTGAAGGTAAGGCCCCGCCCCTGCCCAGCCCACACTGTAAACACTACGGTAATGTTGGACAAGCAAGCGTGAGGTTTACACTGAACATTAAGGTCAAAGTTAGAGCTCCTGAGTTAACTTCTCATTTTTAACTTTTCATCTCACATGGCGCTGACTGAACCCAACTCACCCCCGTTCCATCACCCGTGTGAGCTTCTGATAGATCAGGGTGTGTGTTTCATCTGTATAATCCGTAATAAATACTGAAAAACTCTATCCAGATGGAAGTGTGTGCTTGGGAGTGTGCACTACTGAAGTAATTTGGGATACAGTCTGTCCTGCAGAATTAAAAATAAAAACAAAAACAAGCTGAAAAACACACACCTGCTACATTCTGCAGATACAGTTCCTGCACGCGTGTGTGTGTGTGCATGTGTGTGTGTAGGCGATGGCAGAGGGATCTGACACAGATGAACTCTCCATCTTCCCTCACTCCCTCCCTCTTCCTTCTCTCTTTCATCCCTCCATCTCCCTCTCCTCTTTCATCTCTCCATCTCGGCCCCCAACAACGGCTCCTTTCATTCGGCCCACCACACACACACACACACACACACACACACACACAGCTGTAATTCAATGTTCCGAGAAAA
>JAODLJ010001838.1:0-12214 GCA_027576115.1 Cathorops melanopus | reverse complement strand
CCCTGCACAGAGACTTGCTGCTGTCCTGTGGAGTCTTGAGGGATGAGGAAGATGAAGACACTGAAGTCAGAGTAACGTGTCGGCCCCAAACAAGAAACCACCCAGTTCAACAATCTGAAAGTGAAGTTTCAGACTCTGAGAGCGATGACTCATTTTACTCTGGAAGCCCTCCATTTCCTGAGACGAGATTCTCCAGAGTTTTCAAGATTCCCAAAGGCTGCCGTGTGTCCCCAGCTGTTTGCCCAGACGGATCTGGTTGCCATGACGATACCTTACCTGTTCATTGTGACGGAGCTGGTAGTCCTGTTGCTGCTGTTGAAGTTCTTGTCCACACTGCTGCCATTAAAAGGTCCTATTGATGATGCTGATAGTCCTTTGGCTATTGTCCGAAGTCCTGTCCGTGCTGCTCCTGCAAGAGAACTGGCTAACCATGGAAGCGACTTACCTGCATCTGTCGACAGTTGTCCAAGAGACATGGCTGGAGAATTCCTAGATGGCCCCCTCTCTGGAAACTGGGCGGAGCTAATTGAGAGACAGCCCTCAGGAGTGTCTGACACACAGAGCAGTACAAGCCATGAGGTGCTTGATGGAACTGAAGTGCCTGCTGGAAGCACTGAAAATGGTCCTCCGAGAAGATCTGAAAGATTCAGGAGAGCTCCCAGCCGCCTTCAGTACACACAGTTAGGGAACCCCCTTATCTCCTTTGCACACACAGTGTTAGAGGGATTTAATAGAGCTTTGATCTCATTTAATGAGTTGGAGGACCACTCACTCCTGCAGATCCAACTCTGAACTAGTTAGACCTGTAGACACCCAAGGGACTTAGGGTGATTTAAGGGGGGAGGATGTAACCCACCGAAAGATTTGGTTACTAAACCTAAATATATTGAATAAAATATATAGATACATATTTAAATACATATGGATAAATAGATTAATAGAACTACTTAGTTTATAAATATTGTTTGCTGTTAACAGGAAGCAGGGCTTTTATTTTGGCAAGGTCGTTCTTGTTGCCTAGGATGGGAATTGTATTTTTTTCCCGCTCTTGACGCTTGATTCCTTCGATAGCTTTAATACTGGATAGCTTGATTTCTCTTGAACCTTAAATTATCTTTCAACATTTACTTCCCAGATCACTTACACTCTCAAATTACTTCACTCTTTATACTGCCTGAACATTCATCTTTTCCTTGTTTAATTTCCTTCTGGATCTCTCTGATTGGTTTTTGATGTGAACTGAAATTGGATGGCGAGTCAGTCCCTGGATCTTGGAACCTCCTCTGGACCATCGGGAAGATCTGCGCTATCAGCTGGATTACGCTAAGCACACATGCACTGATATTTTACACCCACACTTTTTCTTCTCTTTTGGACATTTTGTTTGATTTGATACTTTGAATTTGAAGAGCTCTCATTTATTTTTTGGGGTATTTATTATTTGAATCATTTTGTTACTATTTTCTTATTCTCTCTTAAGAGAAAGGGTCAAATTTAACTTGTATCATTTAATAAATATTATACTGGGTTTTTTTTTTCTACCATTTAAATGGTTGCCTTTTTGTCAATTCACTCCCCCTGTAATTCCGTACCTAGAACTGGCCTAAACTAAACGAACTGCCTGATATTAGTTAGATAGCACCTTTCTTAAATGTACTTGTAGTTTTCCGAGTAGAGTAGAGGGGTGCTTCATAAAACTTGGCGAGCCAGCCAGGAGGGGGCAGTGTTGACAAGTTGTAATTGAATTTGAATATTTGTGTACTTCACATTTAGTGAATATATTTACATAAGTGTATACTTTCTACAATTTTTTTTTTCATTGAAAATACGTGTGTTACTTGAAACGTTACAGTTTGAAAATGGAAATTGTTAGAGATAAAAACATCAAGATACCTAACTCTGTGTTAGTCAGTGGTTTAAGTGATAGTGATGCAGATGGGGAAATTTTGAGGTTCTTAGAAGAACACGGGACATTCACATGGGTGATTCACGTAAGTAGCTCTGATCCAGACTTAAAGAACACAGTCATTGTTGAGTTTGAGTCAGGGCTTAAGATAGAAAAGTTTGGTCAGCTAGGCCTTCCCCAGATGATCCTCACACAGTCCACTGCATTAGACAGCTATCTAGTGTGTATTCTAAGTATGTAGGAAGCAGTTTAACCCAGACGTACTTAGACTCACTTAAAGACATAGCTAAACTGAGCAGCCTGGATTTGCAATCTTTACTGAGTGAAGAGCTCACTCGAATTCAGGGTTCTGTTCGAACTGAAGCATGCACTTCATCTCCCTCCAAGGATCATGAAAGTTCTGGCATCTCCACCATGCAGAGCCCAGCAGCATTCTCTCATGTTCAAGCATCTCCTGACCACACCAGTTCAGCTCCACCATCCGTTGCAGCGGTTCACGTTCTGGATGGCCCTCATACCTCTGTTTTGCTTGATGCTGGAGTTTCCCCATTCAACAGTAGACCCACCTACACACTGCCTGTGAGTCAGCTTACTACACCTGAAGTTAAAGGGTTGTGGTGGAGCACATTGTTCGAGGCACTGAGGCCTCCTCTCACAGCAGCACAAAACTCAGGTTCTTTTCTGGTAGCCTGCCTATGCAGCACCATGAAGTGGACTATGAAATATGGTGCAGCTACACTGACTTCCTGCTTGCCGACCCAAGTCTAGCTGCACAGCATGTAACGAGAAAGATTGTGGACAGTTTGCTGCCTCCAGCTGTGAACCTCATCAAGCACTTAGGGCCGCATACAGACGTGAAAGTCTATCTGCACATTCTTGATTCAGCTTACGACACTGTTGAAGATGGTGATGAGCTTTTCACAAAGTTTCTGAGCACCCACCAGGATGCTGGCGAGAAGTCCTCTGCTTACCTGAGTCAATTACAGACAGCACTTAACCAGGCTATGAGGAGAGGAGGCATTGTGGTGAGTAATTTTGACTGCCAGCTGCTGAAACAGTTCTGTAGAGGCTGCTGGAACAACACCCTCATCTCAAACCTTCAGCTTGAACACAAGAAGAGTGCGCTGCCTCCATTCTCTGACCTGTTGCTTCTCCTCCGGACTGAAGAGGATAGACACGTATCCTCTTCAAATCCTCTCGAATGTCACAGCACTTGGGCCTCTCGAGAACCAAAGTCCAAGCTAAACACCACCATGTCTGTGACCACAGTGCAGATGAGCTTGACTTTGACACTCAGTTCTCTGAAACACTCTGCTGGTGAGCAACAGATGCAGAAAGAGATTGCTCAACTTGCCTCCCTCAAAGCTTCACCAGGGGAGCATTCCAGAGCTTATTTGAAGAAGAAAAAAGATGTCAACAGTGCTCGGACCCACTCTACAGTAGCCATTCAAGGTGAGTCTGTTCCCAAGAGACCGAAGCCCTGGTACGGTTTCATTTGTAGAGAAGATGGCCATGTCTCCTCAGTGTGTGGTGGCCAGGCAGATCCAGCACTTGTTGACACAAAGAGAAAGGAACTTTGTCCCAGGCCTGCTGCTTTTCCCTAAGTTCATAGTGGTATTGGCTCCGCCCATTTAAACGATCAGTAGTTCCTGTTGTGGGGCCAACAAGAACTGCGACACCCCCCTGCCTCACATCCACCACCACAACCAAAGCAAGGCTTTGCTACACAGATTCAAGGCAATATTCGAACCTTCCAAGAGGGCTCATAGGTCATAAGTGCACTGTGATGTTAGCATCAATATTGCTGGAATGCACTGCAACAGCTTGCTTGACACAGGATCTCAGGTGACCACAGTCTCTGTCATTCTACAGAGACCACTTGTCACAATCAGCCCATCAAGCCCATGAGCCATCTTCTTGAAGTTGAGGGAGCTAACGGTCAGTCTGTTCCATACCTCGGGTATGTAGAGCTGAGGATAGCTTTCCCCAAAGAGTTCATTCAGGCTGCCCCTGAAATACATACCTTGGCTTTAGTCACACCTGACATCCGCTCCAGCAGTGACACACCTGTGCTGATTAGCACCAACACCCTTGACATGCTGTATGATGAGCACTGTGACCATGACAAGTCCAGCTTGACTTCAGCCTTACCTGGATACTCACAAATTTTGAAAATGTTGGCACTTTGGAAGGAACAGCGCACCAGTGGACACCTTGGGAGAATAGCAATGAGAGAGAAGCAGCCCAAAGTCATCCCAGCTGGATGGAAGGTTCCATTAGAGGGTCATGTAAGTACCAGCAATGTCACCGCTGAACGATGTGCTCTGATTGAGCAGCCAACCATGTCAGCCCTACCAGGTGGAATCTTTGTGAACTCTTGCCTTGTCACTTTGCCATCACAGCATCCTTTCAAGTTCCCTGTTTGGGTCCGAAATGAAACAGATCATGACATCACCCTGCCTGCCAACTGTGTCATTGCTGAGTTGGCCATCCCCCACGACATCATTGTCAACTCTTCTTCAGGATTCAAGCAACCTGAAACAGTCAAGTGTTGTCAGTTGTCCTACCAGCAGCCAGGTTCAGCTGAAGCACCTGACTTGATGTTGGACTTCGGCGATTCTCCTTTACCAGAGTCATGGAAGAACAGAATCACGAGGAAATTTAATCAGTTTTCTGATGTCTTTGCCCACCATGAGTTGGATTACAGTCATGTGACCAAAGTCAAACATCACATCAAACTCAAAGATGAGACTCCATTCAAACAGCGTTCAAGGCCTATCCACCCACAGGACTATGAAGCTGTCCAAAAACATCTCCAGACACTCCTTGATGCTGGAATCATACGTGAGTCTGAGTCTCCTTTCTCTTCCCCCATTGTGGTTGTCTGGAAGAAGAGTGGGGATGTCAGGCTGTGCGTCGATTACAGGAAGCTCAAGATTCAGACCATCAAAGATGCCTATGCCTTGCCCAATGTGGAGAAGTCATTTTCTGCTCTCTCTGGATCCCAGTGGTTCTCAGTCATGGACCTGAAGTTTGGATACTATCAGATTGAGATGGAAGAGTCTGACAAGTCCAAAACTGGCTTCATCTGCCCATTGGGTTTCTATGAGTTCAATCATATGCCACAGGGGATAACCAATGCCCCCTCTACCTTCCAACAGCTCATGGAGAAGTGCATGGGAGACATCAATTTGTGGGAAGTTCTTGTATTCATCAATGATCTGATAGTTTTTCCAGCTCTTTAGAAGATCATGAGATCTGACTCACCAAAGTCCTTTCAAGACTCAGAGAAAGTGGCCTCAAGCTGTCCCCAGGTAAGTGTCGCTTTTTCCAGACATCTGTGCGTTATCTGAGACATGTTGTCTCAAGAGATGGAGTTCACACTGACCCAGAGAAGATACAAGCCCTAACCACCTGGCCAGTACCGAAAACTCTGAAGGAGCTGCAATCTTTTTTGGGATTCTCTGGATATTATCGCCGCTTCATCAGAGATTACTCAAAGATCATGAAACCCTTGACTGCCCTCACCACCAGCTATCCACCAGCCTGGAAGGGGCTTAAGAACAAAATTGGTAGTGGTGGGAAATACTTCCACCCCAAAGAGCCATTTGCAGAGCGCTGGACCCCAGCATGTCAGCAGGCCTTTGAGACCCTCATTGACAAGCTGACAACATCCCCAGTCCTTGGGTTTGCTGATCAAAAGCTGCCCTTTGTGCTCCACACAGATGCCAGCACCAGCGGCCTAGGAGCAGCTCTGTATCAGATACAGGATGGACAAAGCCATGTCATTGCTTATGCCAGCCGAGGATTGTCGTCCAGTGAATCAAGATACCCGGCACACAAGCTAGAGTTTTTGGCCTTGAAGTGGGCTATTGTTGAAAAATTTCATGACTATCTGTATGGAAACACCTTTACAGTCATAACCGACAATAACCCCTTGACCTACATCCTGACTTCAGCCAAACTTGATGCAGCAAGCTATCGCTGGTTGGCAGCCCTCTCGACGTTCAACTTTGACATCAAGTACCGAGCTGGGAAGCAAAATCAGGATGCAGATGGACTCTCAAGACGTCCTCATGATGAGGTGAGAAATGATTGGGCATTGCAGGAGGAAAGGCAGAGGATTGAGCAGTTCACCTCTTAGCACTTGTCATCTTCAGCTGGACAGTGGAACTTGCCTGCAGATGTAGTCACCGCTGCCTGTCACAAGCATCTCTGCCACACCCAGCCAGACTCCATACATATGACACTGGTCGAATCCCTCGCACTCCATCCTGAGGCTGTGCCAGATGTCTTTGAAGAAAATGAAGAACTGGAGGGACAAGTCCCCATCCCCACGTTTTCTGAAGATGAGCTGAGACAACACCAAAAAGCCGATCCTGTCATTGGACAAATCATCTCCCTGCTTGAATCAGGTCAAAAGGCCATATCCGGTCTAGCCAATTCTCCTGAGTTCAAGTTGATGGCAAGGGAGTGGAGCTGCCTGGAATTGAAGGATGGAGTCTTGTACAGGAACCGTCAGTGTGACTCCCGTCCTGCCTGTCAGCTTGTGCTACCTCAAGAGCTAAGACTGGCTGTCCTCAAGAGTCTGCATGACATGGGGCATCTGGGAGTTGAACGAATTGGTCAGATCCAGGTTTTATTGGCCTAAAATGGCTGCTGAGGTTGAGAGAAAAATTAAGTCCTGCGGCAGGTGTGTCAGACGAAAGACTCAGCCTGAGAAAGCTGCACCACTTGTGAACATTCAAACCACAAGGCCAATGGAGCTGGTGTGTATGGATTTCCTGTCTCTTGAACCTGACAGCAAGAACACCAAAGACATCTTGGTGATCACCGACCACTACACCAAATATGCAGTTGCTATACCATCGAAAGACCAGAAAGCCTGCACTGTTGCTAGATGTCTATGGGAGCAGTTCTTTGTCCACTACGGATTTCCAGAGAGACTCCATAGTGACCAGGGAAGAGACTGAGTCGCACACCATCAAGGAGCTCTGTGCCATCACTGGAATCAGGAAGGTGAGGACCAGTCCATACCATCCAAGAGGTAACCCTGTGGAGAGGTACAACCGGACACTTCTCAGTATGCTGGGAACTCTGAAGGATAAGGAGAAGAGCAGATGGCATGACTTTGTAAAACCTCTCACTCACGCCTACAACTGCACTAAGAACGAAGTCACCAGTTTCTCCCCTTAGGAGTTGATATTTGGCAGACAACCTCAGCTCCCAGTCGACATCGCATTTTGGATTGCCAGTTCAAGGAGTCCAGTCAACCTCCCACTCTCAGTACATGAGTAAGCTGAAGTCTCGCCTCAAAGAGAGTTACAAACTAGCCATGAAGAATGCAGAGAAGGTGGCTGGCTGAAATGAGAGGTTTTGACACTTCTGTTCGGGAGTCCACTCTAGAAGAGGGAGACCGTGTCTTGGTTCATAACCTGTGGCTACGGAACAAGCACAAACTGGCTGACCGGTGGGAACCAACTGGGTCATCAAGCAAGTGGACAACATACCCGTCTATGTGGTTCAACCTGAGGGGATAGATGGTCCTACCCGTACCCTGCACAGAGACTTGCTGCTGTCCTGTGGAGTCTTGAGGGATGAGGAAGATGAAGACACTGAAGTCAGAGTAACGCGTCGGCCCCGAACAAGAAACCACCCTGTTCAACAATCTGAAAGTGAAGTTTCAGACTCTGAGAGTGACGACTCATTTTACTCTGGAAGCCCTCCATTTCCTGAGACGAGATTCTCCAGAGTTTTCAAGATTCCCAAAGGCCGCCATGTGTCCCCAGCTGTTTGCCCAGATGGATCTGGTTGCCAGGATGGATACTTACCTGTGGGATCCATGGATGGCGATGCCTTACATGTTCATGGTGACGCAGCTGGTAGTCCAGTTGCTGCGGTTGAAGTTCCTGCCCACGCTACTGCCACTGAAGGTCCTTTTGATGTTGTTGATGCTGAGAGTCCTGTTGCTGTTGTCAGAAGTCCTGTCTGTGCTGCTCCCAAAAGAGAACTGGCTAACCATGGAAGCGACTTACCTGCATCTGTCGACAGTTGGAGAATTCCTAGATGACCCCCTCTCTGGAAACTGGACAGAGCCAATTGAGAAACAGCCCTCAGGAGTGACTGACACACAGAGCAGTACAAGCCATGAGGTGCTTGATGGAACTGAAGTGCCTGCTGGAAGCACTGAAGATGGTCCTCCGAGAAGATCTGAAAGATCCTGGAGAGCTCCCGGCCGCCTTCAGTACACACAGTTAGGGAACCCCCTTATCTCCTTTGCACACACAGTGTTAGAGGGAATTAATAGAGCTTTAATCTCATTTAATGAGTTGTTGGACCACACACTCCTGCAGATCTAACTCTGAACTAGTTAGACCTATAGACACCCAAGGAACTTAGGGTGATTTAAGGGGGGGGAGAATGTAACCCACCTAAAGATTTGGTTACTAAACCTAAATATATTGAATAAATATAATAAATATACAGATACATATTTAAATACATAAATATATACATATGGATAAATAGATTAATAGAACTACTTAGAAGTTTATAAATATTGTTTGCTGTTAACAGGAAGCAGGGCTTTTATTTTGGCAAGGTTGTTCTTGTTGCCTAGATACGGGCATTGTATTACTTTCCCTCACTTGACGCTTGATTCCTTCGATAGCTTTAATACTGGATAACTTGATCTCTCTTGAACCTTAAATTATCTTTCAACATTTACTTCCCAAATCACTTACACTCTCAAATTACTTCACTCTTTATACTGCCCGAACATTCATCTTTCCCTTGTTTAATTTCCTTCTGGATCTCTCCGATTGGTTTTTGATGTGAACTGAAATTGGATGGCAAGTCAGTCCCTGGATCCTGGAACCTCCTCTGGACCATCTGGAAGATCAGCGCTATCAGCTGGATTACGCTAAGCACACATGCACTGATATTTTACACCCACACTTTTCTTCTCTTTTGGAAATTTTATTTGATTTGATACTTTGAATTTGAAGAGCTCTCTTTTATTTATTTTTTGGGATATTTATTATTTGAATCTTTTTGTTACTATTTTCTTTATTCTCTATTAAGAGAAAGGGTCAAATTTAACTTGCATCATTTAATAAATATTATATTGTTTTTTTTCTACCTTTTAAATGGTTGCCTTTTTGTCAATTCACTCCCCCTGTAATGCCATACCTAGAACTGGCCTAAACTAAATGAACTGCCTGTCTGCTCAAAAGGTGTACAGGAATGGGTCAACGCTGTTGGCAGGTGTTAATTTCGGGAGCAAATGGCCTCCTGTCAAGGATCAAGAAGTCAGCTGGGAAAAGGAGAAGCTCTGGCCCTTTGTTGCAGCAGTTGGTGGTGGTTTGTAGACCTTGTGCCAGCTCCTGAGTGACTTGCTGTTGCTGGAGGCTGGATTCAATGAGGTGCTGCAGCAGGATTTCCATATGAAGGGTGGGTGTTATGTTCTTGCCCTAATTCTTCACCGCTGTAGCAGCTCTCGCTTAGTGGGAGAACACAGACACAGGAAGCAGCAGGTGTGGGAAAACAGAGTGCTTTTATTTAATTTGTGCAAAGAGGGATATGGAATGAAGAACTCTCCTGATGCTGCCAGTGAGGGGTGGAAACCCCAGGCCTGGAGCGGTGCAGAGCAATGGTTGATTGAGACAACTGGGTGCTATGTTGTTGCAGGTGGTCCGTGAGGTGAGTGGGTAGTCCTCAGAGGCATCATGGACTGTAGCTGGAGCGTTGGGGGTGAGCTGCAAGACCTCTCCCTGTCAGTAGAAACGCTTCTTTGTTGTTGGCATCATGGCCGAGAGAGAGATCAGCCAGCATGCCTAGTTCGGTGTGAACTACCTTGAACTAATTGCAACACCTCTTTATACTCCCCTGGCTGGCTGATGAGGAGGGTAAAGAGAGGTGTTGCTGAAATGGTGTCAGGTGTGCGCATTTGGCCAGCTCTACCACCTGACTATGCTGAATGCAGTGGTCCAAAACAGAGGTGCTGAAGTGGTGCTGTCCCTTCAGCAACATTGGAGCTGCAGTGTGAGGTGTGACCTATAAGAAACACATGAAATGCATATGAAAACCTCATTTTTTTTCAGTGCTTGTGTACATACATTTGGGTGTCTGAAGTGTCAACCAACCCTGACGTAAGACAACCCAGTCAGTTTATTTTCGGCTCCTATTTCAGAAAACGTGCTTTAATAAGCCATTCAGATCTGGCTCCCCTTTCTATGTCCCAAGGAGAGTTCATTAGAATTATGCTGCCTCCTCATCTGAGTATCCCCACTCATTGCCTTGAGAACTGCCTTTGTGAATGAATATTCAGGAGGAAAGTGCTACCTGATTGGCTGGCAGGGGATTGGGTGAGCAGTGGCGGCTCATCATTTAAAGGAACAGGCACTCAAATCAGCTGTTTTGAACAGGGCTGTTTTGACAGGGTGAGAAGGGAGCTGTGATGCTTTATCCTTGTGGTATAGACCCCTTGTGTGTGACTTCACACATCACGTGATAATTTCTCCTGGTGGATAACCAGACACCATCTTTCCTGTAAGCAAGGCTTAATCGGTCTTAAATATGGTTCATTTTTGTGCTGTTTTTTGGTTGTTTCAATCATTCAAATAGAGAAAATGATAAAGGCTATTACTATCTCCCTGGAATTTTGTCTTGAATTTCTGATTGTGGCTTAGGAACTTGACTTGGGCATTTCTTTAGAAAGGAAATATCTCTGATCCAGGAGTAGGACATTTTTTTTCACAGCAGTCAGAAGAACCCAGTCCGCCTTTTTATCTGTAGCTGAAGCCCTTTGTTTCACTCCAGCTTTGAGCTCACAACAATGATGCTATGTGAGAACAGCTCTCCTCCAAGGCCTGCCATACAGTCACAGTGTGCAACCATGATCTTGCCATTTTTTCACTGGCAATCCATATAGTTAATGTTTTTTCAGTCATTTGCAAGTGGTTAACCTGGAATAGAATGTAGGTTGTATTTGGTCATGTGACTTTTGCTTGAGAGTTTACTTCCGGTGAATGAAGTGGTGGTCAGGCAAACCCATTTGGCTGCTGTTACATAAAGAGCTAGTGAAACTATATTCAACTATTTTTGCAGTTTAGAGGCTAATGCACAATCACGATACCTTCAGAAAGTTGCTTTTGCAATGGGATAGATCCTTACACACTAGTAAAGAAGGATTTTTCCAATGATTTGATTGATTTTGAAAAATTATCCAGCCGTTGAGTTTCCTGACATCTCAGACTACCTGGTGCTGCAGACATCGTTTTACACAGACAAACAGATGAAAACCTGGAAGAGCATGCAGGCATACGACTTTTTATATGTGGCTGGGTTAAAGATCTGGGGGCTCAAGACACTACAAGATAAATCCCGTATCGTTTATGCCCGGGTAAGTAGGTATTTTTTTTTTATTTCATATGCGTCTTTACATTGGTTCCGAGGACACTACAAATTTTAGTATCAAGTGTAAACAAACTACAGCTGCTCGGTTCTCAATCCTCTCTGCTCTTCTCTTCCAGCAAATGGAAGAGAATTTAAAAAAAAAAAAATTAAAAACAGAAAATACAGTGAGAAGGTACATTCCAACATTGATGTAGGCAACGCTAGGTCACAAATCTACATTGCCACTCCAATCGTTTCGAGGAATTTTGTGTGGATCATAAACACTAAAACTCTAATTTCAGTGTACATCTATTCTTTGCTTCTTTCTGACTTAGATAATCCAAGTAATCTGGTAGTAAAGCTTTTTTAGCTGTAGTTTTTTTTGAACTACAGACGTCCAACATCTTCAATATTGCTCATTGCCCCCAGGACAAGGGTCACAACAGTTGCTGACCTAAGTGTGACATCAGTGCAAGGGGTCTATTTTGACCAAAGCATGTCACAGATATTTCATTAAGACCTCAAGGAACTGTCAACTTGTGGAAAAGGGGTTTATAATGTCATCTTGAAATAAATATCTCAGTACAGAAAACTACATGTCAATAATTACATGCTTTTTAAAAAACAAGATTTTAGATCTATTTTTTATGTAGCGCATATGCCATAGAAGTCTGTATGAATGAGCTGATAGGCTACTATAGAAACAATGCATTAGCATTAAAGGGCATATCACGGGTAAATTCGGGAGCAAGATCAATGTAATTCTCCTATTTTATATTAAACTTTGGTCAAACATCTGTCACATTTTGTGCAATTTTTTTTTACCTTGCGCAAGACCAGAAAAATTCAGTTGAAATCAAGCCATTTGAGGCGAATTGGTCCACCTCTGAAAAAACTTGGCATTTGGATTTC
>JAODLJ010000028.1:65065041-65075324 GCA_027576115.1 Cathorops melanopus | reverse complement strand
ATCAAATTCTAATTTCATTTATATTTACAAAATACAATTAAGTTGGTCAGTAAAATTATTGAAAACCTTTTCTTTGTACTTTTATATTACATTACAGGCATTTAGCAGATGCTCTTATCCAGACCATCCCCAGAGCAGCCTGGGGAGCAGTTGGGGTCAGGTGCTCAAGGGCACCTCAGCCATTCCTGCTGGTCCAGGGATCGAACCAGCAACCTTTTGGTTCCAAAGCTGCTTTTCTACCCATTAGGCCATGCCTTTATGTTTGTCAGTTAAATAAAGGTTCATGTGAATTAACAAATCAGATTTTTGATTTGATTGCATTTTAGAAACTATACCAAATTTTCTGGAAATGGGGTTTGTAGAAAATCATATGGCACAACAGAGACTACCAAGATCAGGTCAAGCCAAGTACTCAGTCAAGAAAGACAGTTATCAGAGAAGTGTCCAAGAGTCCAGCTGAAGGAATTATAGAGACCAATAGAGGAGTTACAGGAGAGCAGCCAGAAGGAAGCCACTTCTCTTAGTATCTTACACCTGATGCTACAAAGATTGTCACCCATGCGCTAGTTACCTCAAACCCTGATTACTGCAATGCTCTGTTGTATGGCCGTCTAATTAAGAAGCTGCTGCACATCCAGAATACTGCTGCACATTTTGTCTCGTTATCTCCCAAGTTTGATTATGTAATGCCAATCCTTAAGGAGCTTCACTGGCTCCCTGTGGACTATCGTGCAAATTTAAAATTCTGATCCTGACCTAAAAGACACTTCATGACATGGCTCCTAACTACCTCAAGAATCTAATTACTCCTTACAAGCCATCACATCCCCTCCGTTCCTCCAGTAGGAATCTCTTAAAGAAACCTTCCTTCAGTCTCAAGATTTATGGAAGTCATGCATTTTATATTGCTGCTGCTGAACTGTGGAACAACTTATCAGAAGACATCAAGGACTGTAAACAAAAATGATGAAGACATCGACTACTTTAAACAAAAACTCGAGACACATTTGTTTAATTAGGCCTTTGAATTGTAACTTGTCTCCAGTGCTACTGAACTCATGGAAATGTCGCTTTATAAGTCCATCATCATCATACTTCTGATTAAGGACAGCGTTTAGAAAAAAATTTTGTGACAGAATCATCAGGCCAAAAGCCAAAGCATGTTTGGTGC
Organism: Cathorops melanopus; assembly: GCA_027576115.1. Taxonomy (NCBI): domain Eukaryota; kingdom Metazoa; phylum Chordata; class Actinopteri; order Siluriformes; family Ariidae; genus Cathorops; species Cathorops melanopus. The sequence goes on along the minus strand of JAODLJ010000028.1, from coordinate 65,074,153 downwards.
AAACCAAATGCAGCCCAACACAGAGGTAACACCATTAAGCAGCACAACTTCATTCATCACACACTTGTGAAATTTCCTCTCTGCATTTAACCCATCTGAAGCAGTGGACACACACGTGAGCAATGAGCGCACACACACACCCCCAGAGCAGTGGGCAGCCATGCTAACAGCGCCCGGGGAGCAATTGGGAGTTAGATACCTCGCTCAAGGGCACCTCAGCCCAAGGCCGTCCCATATTAACCTAACCTGTATGCCTTTGGACTGTGGGGGAAACCCACGCAGACATGGAGAGAACATGCAAACTCCACACAGAAATGCCCTCGCCGGCCGCTGGGCTTGAACCCAGAACCTTCTTGCTGTGAGGCGACCGTGCTAACCACTACACCACCGCGCCGCCCAATTCCTGTGATGAAGCACAGTAGTGGTAGCATCATGCTCTGGGGTTTTCAGCAGGAGGAACTGGAAATCTGGTTACCATCACACGCAACATTGATGGAGCCAAATATAAGCAAAGCCAGACATCTGCAATTCAGGTGAAAATGAATGTTGAAACAGGGCATGAGTCAAAGCTCAGACTTAAATCCAGTTGAAAATCTGTGGCATGACCTGAAAATTGCTGTCCATCAACGTTCTAATTTGAGAGAGTTGGAGAATATTTGCGTTGTGAAATGGAATAAAATGCAAAGCTCAGAAACGCATCTGTAATCGCTGCAAAGGACACTTCACACCCAGGAGGTGAATACTTATCAATTAAACTGTTTATATATTTTCAATTTTCAAATAATTCTGAGGACATCTCAATACTTTTTAATTTTTATTTATTTTCTGCAGAGAGTCATTTCAAAGTGAGCAAAAAAAAAAATCTGATATCTTTAAATTTGATTTGGGGTGTGTGTGTGAAACTTTCTGGAGGCACTGTGTATTGATTAATAATGAGCTTTGGGTAATTTATTTCAAAAAGTAATAATTTTTTATTAACTTCATAAGGTTCTTAGAACATTTGACAATTTTAACCACAACTTTATGATTCAAGTAAGGCTATAAGAAAATATAAGAATAGGAATTCTATAATAAATAAATCAGTGGATTAAATGTAATATTTAGTTCACTGGTGTACTTTTTTTTTTTTAATTGTTGAATAAGCTAAATTTGTAGAAAGGTCTGTGATGCGTAACCGTGTCAGCGAGCCATTGGGGAACGGGGGAGTTAACCAGGAGTCACTGAATGTTGGGGTAAGTGCAGAAACTATACAGTTTGTTCATCCATGCGTTTTAGTTTGTTCCATGACTGTGACAGATAATGAGTTTAGTTTAATTTACAAGCCTGAGTCATGTATACTCTCGGATCCTTCTTCCAGACATGTCTCATTGTTTCTATGAGGGGGGGAAATCCTATAATGAGTCATTATTTTACTTGTACATCTTGTTTTCACTGTAACATTTCTCTCATCATTTGTTCCTTGTTATTTTTCTGAAGTTTTCCTTAAAGTTTCTTCTGATTCTTCAGAAACTCTTGAGTGTATTATTATCCCTTATCTTGGAAGTAAAAAGATCAGCATCCCTTTACTTTGTATCTATTCGTGGATATTTTTTTTCATGGATTCATTTATTGAGAGAGTTCTGAGAAGAAAACTTGAAGATACAGCTTCCTTTTCCTGTGTTCCTCGATTCCTCCTTGAAGCTCCTACGTCCACACTAGCAAGCAGCAAAGCGACAGGCCTTTATTTTCTACACACGTGCACAATCTCAGCAATAAATCGACACGTGAGTTGAGATTTTCTCAACTGTATGCAAATTAGTCAGTACGCTGTGAAAAAGTCCAGACGACTGTCTGGAATGATTCCTCAGAACGCAGCTTGTGATCCAACGTTTCTTCAGTTCCATGCTCACAACTTTAGTTCCTACGTGCAGTTCATTCCAGTGTGCTGTTTTACGCAGAAGAAAACGTTCAACTGTGGTTCAGTCTTATCCTCTCATATACAGCCTCTCTCTCATTAAATGTGTCCAGAGACATTACGAAGAAGCTTAGAAGGCGAGTGTATGTAGCTAGTACAGTTTACTATTAGCTAATATGAAGCCTGACATGTAGCATGTAAATCAAACAACCAGTTTTTCTATTTGTGTTTAAGTAATGAGTGCTGGTTTACAAAGAAAACTTTAACGAAGGGACTCCATTCAAGCCTTCAGAAGAAATTCATATGCAGCATTTGTCTGCATCTTTGCTCAAAACCCATCACAGCAATCCACCTTGTCCTTTACCCTTCTTTATTTCTCTTTTTGGACACCATTTTTGAAGGCACCGTCATTGTTCTGAAGTTCATAATCCATGTTTACAGAATGGATAACAGTTAAAACTGCTGATTTTCACTGGATTCATGTTTGGCCCTGTACTTTGAGAGGATAAATGAAGGGTACACTCCTTGTCCTTTCCTTGTGCATCTTTCACCTGGAAATGTTGATACAATGCACCTTTATAAAACCTTTAGAGGTACACCAAGCATATATGCATCTGTAAAAGATGCATATTAAAAGGTACAAAAGATGTTTACTATTACACACAACTGTTATTGCCTCATGGTTGAATGTTTAATAACTCGATCCTCTGCTTCAGCCCTTCAGTTCTACTGTATACATGGTTTCAGGCTTGTTATGAAGATCTGTTGCAGTCAAAACTCTTTTTTGTTCAAAATTTTCTTCAGTAAATATTTAAAAACAACTTATGAAAGGCAGACAGGATCTGTGTGTATTTCTGTGTGTGTGTGTGTGTGTGTGTGTGTGTGTGTGTATATGAGTATGATTGAGACATGTGTACGGTAGATCAGGAGCGCTAACACGTGAATTTTATCGTTGCGCAGCTTGAGGAACGCTAGCGGACTGACCGGAGCCGATCTAGCCCACGCCCAGGGCTTCCAAGAGTGCGCTCAACTGCTGTCCAACGCCCAGAATCAGCAGCAGCTCAGCCAGTTTAACGGCTTCTCCACCAGTCCCTCTGTGGAGCAGACGCGCAGCTTCTTTAACAGCGCACCCAGTAGAAAGCGGTCGCTTGATCGCATCGAGTCCAGTCAGTTTAAAAAGGCCCGAACCAGCGGTAGGTCTGAGGAGCATCATGACATATATATATGTGGTGGTCTGGGAAAACCTCTCACATGGTCAAAGTTGGACTTTTTTTTTTTTTTTTTTTTAATGAATTGAAAAATGTGACAAATCATGTAAAGATTTCATTTAAATCTTTGGAAATCTACTTCTAGAAAAACAGCTTTATGGCCAGATTGTAAAGATTTATAGATTTAAAACAGGAAAAGAGTTCACGCTTACATCAGTGGAGAAATAATTAATTCTTTCACTTCTGTTCTTTCGGCTAAATGGTTTTATTTGGTGGTTTAAACATTTTTAAATGTTGTGCTCTGTTGTCTGTACAAAGCATCTGACTGCTCTGTTTTGATGATGATGAGACGGCGGACATTTTGAGAGCCGCTGTCTGATTACAGACAAAACTAATGAGGCTTGTATCTGCTTCACTATGACTCTCCAGCAGCTTCATCACATTGTGAGGAAATCGCACGTCGTGTGGCCCTGAAATCGGAACGTGCGTTTCAGAGCCGTTTTATTACCAGCATTCAAGATGATACTGTATCTACATTACTCCTGGAGATATTTTCATGGGATAGTTTTATACTCAATTTTTTGATGAATTATCATGTGCTGAGTTTCTCTTCCTCAGATTAACTGCTCTGTAGAATGCAGCTGTGTTTTTGGCTGTGCCTTCCTGAACAAACTTCTTTTTTCCAACTGAGAATAAACTGTTGCACTTCATTCGTTTAGAAGAAGCTGAGAGTCGGCAGTTTTGTGAACTCAGAGCTGTTTGATGTTGGAACATCACCAGCTCATGGACTGATGGAGAATTCTGACTTTGTCCATCGTCCAAGCTTCTACCCTTCCGCCATGTGTGTTTAGATTGGACAGGGCTGTGGTGTGGTATGGCCTGTCCCTAACTGTATTAGTTGTTGTATAAATCAATCAGGCACTTCAACATGATATCACTCTGACTTCCTGTTTGAAAAGGAAATACGTCAACATATGGAATCTAATTACAACTCTCAAGCTATTTCATGAAGAAGTTCAACTTGGACAAGGTAATATTTACAGGAAGAAAGCCTGGGCATGGATAAAAAGTAAATAAAACATTTCATGTATTTTTGGTGAAATATATTTGTTTTCTTAAAATAAAGATGATCAGATTATATTTTGGGCAGAAAAACTCAAAATTCTGGTCAAAAACTGCTGATGGTTTGTGATTTTCAGAATTTTGCCACAGTGACAGTCTGATGGGTTTTCCTAGACCGCCTCATACGTTACCCTCGTTAATGACCCTCGTTAATGACCCTCGTCTCCTCCGTACTCTGTTTGACTGCAGATCTGGATCTTCAGATGAAGTTGATGAACGGGGTAAACGGCTCTGGTGCCGAGAACCTGATGGACATGGCGCACACAGAGCTCGGACCGGTGCTGAGCAGCACCACAGGTGGGAACGGATCCATAACCGGCTCGTTTGCCTCCACCAGCTTGGTGGAGCAGGATGAGGGGCTGCAGATGGAGGACTCCTCCACCTCAGCTCCGAAAGAGATGGAGATCTTCACCGTGGCTGCAATGCAGATACCCTGCCGCTGCACTAACTCCTACGCCTACCTGTAGTGGCCTTAGCTCTGCTTCTGGGGGGAGTTTATAGTGGAGCGTGTGTGTGAGAGAGAGAGAGAGGTATCTGATAAAAGGGAAAATGGTTTGTTTTTATTTTCATTGGTTTTTATTATCCCCCGCTGATCGAAAGGCCCGAAGAGGGATTATATCGTGGCAGTGCCCGTCTGTCCCGGGAAGGGTGCTGACCTTCTGAAATCAACTCCTCTCACAATTTTTGGAGGAATTTCACGAAACTTGGCAGGGATTCTTTGTTAGATGTCTGTAATACGCATATTGCAATTTTGTTTGATTGTCTCATTTTACCAGAGTTATGGCATAGTTACCAGCGGGGGATATTGTGCTCTCAGAGCACTCTTGTTTTGAATATGGGCCTTGTTTATCACGCTACTTATGAACAAATTTACTCAGAAATGAAGCTTGGAAAAATGTACATGTCTAGTGTGTGTGTGAATTTTTACATATAGAGATCAAATGATTATACGATGTTGAATTGTATAATCACTGACAAGTCACTGAGATTTTATATTCGCATTACCCAGGTTATTTCTGTCGGTCACACACACCAGTTTAAAGAAGTTTTGGAAGAAAGCAATTTCAAAATTAAAATTAAATTAACACGAATAAGGCTAACTGTTCAAGTAGGACAAAAAGAACGGCACCCTGTAAACGGACTAGGAGTTAGTGTGCATCTATGGTACGCACTCTTTCACCCTGTCCTTGCTATTTTGTCTTATTTTCAACTGTCTCCTTTTGTGGGTGTGGTTAAATGTAAATGTCGTGAATGTGTGTGATCATTTATGGTTGATACGCATGTGAGTGTGAAGAGATTGATAAATGAGGCTCAGCAGTAGAAACTAATGTAATACGTGAACATGGACTGGAACACCGTTCCCATTTTGTGTTTAGTTTTTGTGCAATAATTTTGTTCCCTTAAAGTTCCGCCCTAGAGTCTGAGTGATGTGTGGGAGGAATTTATTTAGCTTTAACTTCAAATGATCTTATTCCAAATTATCAATATTTCTCGTTGATGCAGCTTTTATACATTTATATTTACAGTTATGTTTAATCCATTTAATCACTTGATCTTGATTGATCATATTTTCTGTGTTTTCTTTTTAAAGTCTACAGTATTTGTGACTATAAGTGGGAAATGTTTTTACAGCTTTGGTGGCCATTTAATTCATATATAAGGCTGATAGCAGGTTCTTACACCAGTTCATTTGCAATAATCGATAAACTGTACGTGAGCATGAAGTTAAAATGGTAGATGATACATGTCTTCAGTGCATGGCAGGTAGTTTTGAGGAAGATGAAGCACTCGCTGTATGTATGTGTTTAATATTGATGCACTCTGTTTCATCATTAAATATCTCAGCCTGATGTGTGATGTGCACCGTGTTTGTGTGTGTTTTTTTTTTTTTTTTTAAGTTTCTGCTCCAGAATTACCAGAGATTTGTTTTACTAAATCCTGTGCAACTCGGTGAACTAACATCCTGTTTGTGCTTGGAATGATTACGATTCCTTAAAGCCTTAAAACAGACTCTTGCCTTGTGCTACTTTAACCCTGGAGCTGAAAATCTCAAGGAAACTGAATAAATAAATAATGCGAGAAATTCTCAGGAAATTGTTGTGCAAAAACCATCTTTACCTTAAAAGGCCTGGTTTCTTCTTTCCAACACCAGGACTCAGTGGGGTGAGTGAGAACGGGGGCGTGTCCGTCGGAAGACTCGGATCTGGGGGCGTGTCCGTCGGAAGACTCGGATCTGGGGGCGTGTCCCTCGGAAGACTCGGATCTGGGGGCGTGTCCGTCGGAAGACTCGGATCTGGGGGCGTGCCAGAGAACGTGGAGGAGGAGGAGGAGTTCTTCTCCAGCATGCAGCTGTTCCCTGGGTCTGAAAAAGGAGCGAGAGGCCAGAAGAGTCGGGATCCGGCACACAGAGGAGCAGCTGCCAGGAAGTGTCGCCATCTGAGCGGGTAACGGCGAACAGCAGCACTGAGGCCGTCAGAGACTGAACGCGTGTTAAAGCGGGTCTGAGTAAAGCAGAGAGCGCTGAGACACGCTGCCCTTCTCAGCAGCTGCAGTAAGATTAATAAATAAATCAATAGAGTGTTGTGATCCTGATTCTCACCGAGTTGTTCCCTCGTGTCAGTATCTCAGCCGGAAGCCCTCACTCACACCGACTCGTTCTGGAACACATGGCATCGATGCTCAAGAGGACCTCATGGAGTGGCTGCGCATTTCCCCGCAGTCTGTCTGAACCCGAGTGCTTCTGTCCACTGACTCCTCAGCATTAATCACAGCAGGAAGGCTTTTCACTGAGACTGCGTTCTACTGCCTTTATCACAGTCCTCTTGCTTTGCTTTGAAATTGTCTGTCTGTGTTCAATCTAAATAAAAATCATTTCCCTTCACCGAGCTGCTCTTTAATTTTGATTTTTTTTTTAATTCATGTTTTGTGTAGTCTGAGAGAACATCTACTCCACATGCAGCAGCCCCAGGAGATGGAGGGTCAGGAGCGTTCTCAGCTGTGACTCGTTGCTATGTTACGACTTGTGTGATCCTTTCTGAGTCATTTTCATGAAGGGTGCCAATAATTATGGGTGCTGGCTGATTAAATGTTCATACACGGCAGTGTTCCTCAGACCTGAACTTTCTTGTTTAAACACCTGAATGATCATTCCCCCGCCACACACACACTGTGAAATGAACTCCTCCCTGTCTGGAACACACAGCACTTCCGCATTACCCAAAACAGAAAGAACAAGCCGCACACGTCACTGCTGAGGCATACAGACTGTACCAAGAGGAAAAGTAAGTGGGTGGGGGACTCAGGAGGGGTAGCGGAAAAGCAAACTTATTTCACTGATTTTTGTTTTAATACACATTTAAACATTTACTAACTGAAAACATAACACTTCATTAGCATGGAACTAACTTGAAGGAACACGGTCGTCTTATTTTTATGGTACAGTTTGTTCGCGCCCACCCTGTGCTCCCCCCTGTGTGTGAATGCAGTGGTTTATTCCGAGCTCTGTCAGACAGAGACCCGCCCCCAGGCCGAGTGGAGGCGCTGAGCTGTTAGCGGTCGCTTCAGTTTTGTTTCCTGAACAGTCCACATTGCTGTATAAGCACTCGAGTGGTGGATCTGAATTAGTGAGCCATGTCCACTCCTGCCCGACGGCGGCTGATGCGGGATTTTAAACGGTGAGGGTTTTTATTTTTTTTTTTAAATTAAAGTCGGAGGAGGTATCAGATCTTTGGCGAATACAGCGACCACCTTTATTCGGACAAATCCCGCCTTCTGCATGGTGAGTGGTTACTCACGAATGCGCTGCGCCAATCGGGAGCTCGTATGTGATGTATTAGCCAATCGTGAGACAGGAGGCGGGGCTTGCCTGATAGGGCTGGGGAGAAAAGTATCTGGCTAAGCTCGCTAGCACTTTGGCAGGCGGCCATGTAATTCCATCATAAACATTCAGAATAGTGAGTTATGTTGTGTTTTATATCATACAAACAGAGCTGGGATTTAAAACGTGACAACAGAGAGCCAGCTGGTTAGCATTAGATCCCAAAACTTCATTAATGTTAATGAAACCCTGAGAGAGGTTTAAATTATGTTTAATCTAAACCAAAAACTAACATTCTCTTCAATTTTCTCCTGGGGAACCTCAGGAACCTGTTCTCTGATATGGAGTGTGATTTTGGTGTTATTTATATTACGTTGTTGTGTAATTAAGGTGTATATATATATGTGTGTGTGTGTGTGTGTGTGTGTGTGTGCAGGCTGCAGGAGGATCCTCCAGCTGGTGTGAGTGGAGCTCCATCTGAGAACAACATCATGGTGTGGAACGCCGTCATATTTGGGTACGAGATCAGAGAGGAAGTTCTGGTTATAAATCAGGATGAGCTGCCCTGGTGGTGATGGTGACAGTGATGATGATGGACGTGATGTCACAGTCGTCACTCGAGTTAAACGTATAAACAAATCCGATCAGAACAGCGCTCATGAAAACCCAGACGACCCGATCCACCCTGACAGCTCGTTCATCAGCTGTTTAAAAACGTCCAGCTGGTGGTGAAACCCACCACAAAAACTCATCACCCCATTGCCTCACAGTCAATCTCAAACTTCTCTTCTTTCTCAGGAAGATTTTTCCATAAAATCTCACACTGGGCCTCGTTTATTTGTATGTCAGTTTCTGTGTCAAACTAAACCGAACGACAGAGGGTTTCACAAACTTTGATTTCCTTCATACTCTCGTGTGTGGATCAGCCATAAAGTACAGAGTGTATTCCTGACACAGCTCATTTGCATATACTGACGCCCACAGAACTTCATAAAAAGTCAAGTTTATTTGTATAGCGCTTTTAACAATAAACATTGTCGCAAAGCAGCTTTACACAATTTGAACGACTTA
>JAODLJ010000028.1:64650537-64662302 GCA_027576115.1 Cathorops melanopus | reverse complement strand
CAAAATCAACAGCAATATAAAGAAATAGTGTGTGTGTGTGTGTGTGTGTGTGTGTTCCATAAAACTGACAATAGATAAAGTACAAAAGAAACAGTACAGAAGAATCTGATTGAAATAGTAAATAGTTCTGTAAATAGTGGCAGTATTAATCATCTCTGGGTTTTTTTTTTTTTTAAATGTGTCTACATTAGTTGAATAAAAATAAGAGGGAAAGTACAATAAAATTTCTCAAGTTTCCACAAACATACATATGTATTTTTATTTTAAATCACTCTGTAATGTAATTGTCCAGTTTCCTGAGCAGCTTTGTTGCAATGTTCACTGCCTCTTCTGCATCTTCAGTTTTGAACTGTTCATTTGGAATGCGGGGTGATGGGTGGTGGTTTGGGTATTGAGTTCTCTTAGCATCAACACCAAGTGCCCTCAGCTGATTCACAACACAGGGCAAATCATTAAGGTAGGTAGCATACTGTGATATCTTCTGGGCAAGGCCTGTGATGGTAGATGCAGTCCCAGGATGCTGTCCATTCCTTCTGAACTCTGTGGCTATTAAAGCCTTTTCCACTGCCTGATGCACTTTAAACAGACACCACTCTGGGCTCACGTTGTATCCAATGTCACTCTGAGCAGCAAGAAGGTCACACTGTGCTTGTCTGTACCAGCGTTTAGCTTCTTCTTTGTTTGGTCTTGGTGTTTCTTGGAAGTGTGACCAAAAATTATAGTTCCCTCTGAAATTGTTACGATAGAATCGCTCCCGCCCCCGTTTGTGATTCCTAGCCTCATAGTTCCATCTGTCATAGAAGTCTCTGAAGTCAGCCCAGTGTGATGTGTTTGGTTGTGTTGATGTGTTGTGTTTGGTCTTTCCTCGCTGCAGCTCTTCAATTCTGTTCTGCAAATATTTAAAGGCCTCATTGGCGAGCTCTGTGTTGTCCGGGTTCTTGTCTGGATGCCACCTTAAGTACAGGCGTCTAATGGCCTTTGATTTGTCCTCATCTGACATCTTCCATATCTGTTCCAAGCTCTGGTCAATCTCTGTTTTAACCTCCTCCAAAGTCTGTGGTAAGGGCCTCTTTGGGGACGGTACAGACCGTGAAGGCTCAGACCGTGAAGGCTCAGACCGTGAAGGCTCAGACCGTGAAGGTTCAGACTGAGAGAGTACAGACAAAATGTCTACATCTGTGCAGTTAACATTTCCAGCTGAACCTAATCTTTTTTCTCTCTTAAACTGATAAATATCAAGGGAGCTAACTTCAATGATCTTTTCATGTCCAATCTGTATTCTATATCTTGAAGGATTCTGCCTGGTCTGTCCTGAATGCTCATCCAGACTCTCCACAACAATCGCAAAAACATACTCACTTTCCAATTCATCTTTACAAAACCCAACATACTCTCCTTTTTCAAAACTGTTGAGAGGGTCCATATCAAGGGAATCATGCCATTCTTCTGGTATTGGAGTTCCAGGGCTTGGACGGAAGCCAAGTCCCTCTTCAGCACTCACAGTGTTACGGACTCCATGTTGTTCCAAGGCCCTTTCAACATCCTCCATGTTTTCACATAATAAAAGATGTCCAAGTACTGGTAGGCTTAACGAATTCAAAATGTTTTCCAGAAGTGCATTTATTTCTTTGGTAAGATACAAATTGACCTCATTCACCACTTTGTGTGCCATGTTATCGTTGTGCTTCAAATAGAACACACACTCATCTTGCTGCTTTTCCACATAAACCTGAGTTTCAGTCTCAGTACCTTCTAGTGGCTGGTGATTTAACAAGAGCTCAGTGTGTAAAGCTTTGCAACAGACAATTTGAATTTTACCAAATGTGCTTTTGCACATGTGTGCAGCTTCAGTCTGGGAAATGGTGCCCTTGCTTTGTTCTCTGATCAAACACATCAGACCATGACGGAACTCATGAGAGGACAGACGTTTTTGAAACCAGCCACTGAATTCACATGACTTTCTGTAATCACAGTGTTCCACGTGTGCACCAACCAGGTTCACAGAAATGACTCGAGAGAGCAGTTTGGGACGGATTTGTTCAGGAAGCAACTGCAACAGCTTTTGATGTTCATAGGGGTCTTCTTGAAAGTGACACTGGTTTAGTTTCACAAGTAGCTTCAGTTTTGTTTTCAGTGAATCCTCCAGTCTGTTGGCCTGAAAGAAGGTGTCGTTGAAAAACAATGTGCTGGACTTATAGAGTTTTCCATCTGTTGATGGAAGATATAGTGTGTTCTTCTGAAAGTCAGTTACTTTTCTCTCCTCTTTTATCAGACAGAAAAGCTGGTGCACAACACGTTGAACAGTTATCATCTGGTTTGGTTGAAGTGTTGTCTTATCATAGCACTCTGTAAAGATTTCCTCAAGCACAGTACAGAATTGTGCGACAGTAGGTTTTTCTTCAACACCAATCTTCTTGAAGAATTCTGCATACATTGCATGTTTTGCTTGTATGGTGTATAGGTATGGTCTAAACTCATTAGCATTAGGTAGTGTCAGGACGACTTGACGAGCTTTCACAAGATCTGTGTCATTTTCAACAAGAACAAGAGGGTCGTCAGCCAACAAAGACTTATTAAAATGCACAGACTGTAGGTAAGCGTATGAGATCTTGAACACTTCAGCTCTCGTCTTGACCAGTTGGTCTGTTCTGCACTGAGATCGACAGATATTTTTTAGGTTCTGCATGACCTGCTCTGAGGGTGGCTCATCCAGTGCTCCAGCCTTACTTAGGGTCTCTAAGTGTTCTTGAGTGAAGTTCCTTGAGGGCAGTATTGGCATGGCAGTCCATATGAGAGTCTGATGTTCAGGCTGCTTTTCAAGTAGTGATCCTTTGATAGCAACCAGATCCCTTTCTTGGGCACATGCTTTGTGATAATCACAAAGCTCTGGCTTGATCTGCACAGCCAGGATAAATTTTATGGTTGCAATTCTTTGCACTAATTTAGATTTTTTCTTAGCACCCAAACAAAGCGCTGTCTGAAGCAATGTTTCAGATCTGTCTTTAAGACCCTGCAGTTTAGTGTTACTTCTTGCATCTGATTCAATTTGACGAGCAAATTCAATCACCTCCTCTTCAGATACTTCATGCTTTAGTCCCAGGTCACATAGAAGAGATTTTGCTTGCATAGTGCTTTTAAAGTTTTCCAGAAAAGTCTCTGGAACAAACTTCTCCTTTGGAAGCATAACTCTGTAAAGCTTTACAGTGTCATCGAAGAAGTATGAGGCCACCTGAAGACAGCCGTTGATGTCCTGAATAAATCTGACATCTCTCAAGGCTGAGGCAATGCTGTTCCGATATTCTTGATAATTAGACCTTTGTCTCAGTTCCACCAGCAACCTCATTAAATCAAGAAGCTGAGTCAGTTTAAGCTTGTGTACAGAAGGAATCACAAATCTTACACAGAATTCCAAGTCATTCAAAATTTTAATGTCCAGACATTTGGATAGTGTTTCATTTAAATGGTTGTATTTGAGAAAAATGCAGATGCTGTTATCAAACATGTACAGGTCTGGAAATTCTTTGTGTAATTCAGAATTCAGGATGAAGACGTTCCTGTGAAAATCGATCCTTTGCCGCTTTCCACATATTGTCTGAAACAACGGTAAAGACTTGAACATTCTCTGACACTCGCTTGTGTTTTTAGCTTTGCTGATGCCAGATTGTAGGAAGTGTTGAAGCTCATCACTTTCTTGGTCCAAAAGCATCTCAAACTGTAAATGCGGAATTGTGTCCAACTGCTTCAGAACGGCACTGCAGTCCTTGATATTTAACAACTCTGGTCGTACGTATTTGTACAAAAATAAACCAGAGTTTAGGAAGAAAATGCGGTCTAATGTCATAGTTCCAAGTTTAGTGAGAATGGGAGAAATGCCATCAGTGGGATCATGAACAATACTATGTAGATTTTCAATTTTCTGGAGAAAACATGTTTCATTTTGACCTGGATAAATGACAGGCAAGATGGGACTGCCAGAGAAGTGTTTCTTTATTTCACCAAAGACCTGATTTTCTTCTTTATCTTGGAAATCTTTCACTTTATCATAAAAAAACATCCACAGTTTCTTCAGCCATTCTTTTGTTTCTTTTCCTGCTGTATAAAGTCCATTCCTTTCATTAAGCAGTGAGTGTTGAAGCTGTCGTTGAAGAACTGGCTTTATGAACTTTGCTGCCACTGGGATGGTTAATTTCTCAATATATTTTCCTTTTTGCAGAATTGGGTCATTACAAACGTGATAATCTGCAAATTCTGATTTGTGTTCCTGAAAAATATCTGCAAATTTTGAGATTAGCTTTGGAGAAGCAGAGTTGAACTTCCTCAACATCTGATCTTGGGTGAGTAGGAGGGGTAGCCCATTAAGGTCAACTGAGCTAGACTTTTTTTGATCAACATTTGGGGCAAGAGAGCTATATGCTTTGTCATTACTCAGGCAAAATTTCAAGAGATTTGAACAGCTTTTTGAATCTTTGAGCAAAGTCTGGTTGATGGGTAATGGTAAATCATCATGAGTTTGTGAGACATCATTCATTCTTTTCTTCTTCAAATATCTGATCACTGATAAAGGACTGACTTCAGCCACTTCCACACCTGCAGTCTTAAAACTCTCCATAATGTTTTTGATTGTCTGTGAAGATGGTACCAAGTTCATTCCAGTGTGCTCTAAATTTTGAAGAATGCTATAGTGGCTGTCACTTGTAAAATGAGGTGAATCTGTTGAATCTGGCTTTGAAACATTTAACCAGTTAAATGTGTACTTTGAATGAGAGTCATGTAATGAGTTATCAGGAACACCTTTAAGAGTTGGTATCACAGGAAGGTTTCGTTGATTGATTGACCGGTACACTTCATTGATCATATCATGCCAAACTTGGGCAACATTTTTTGATGCAACTGGAAAGTACCTCAAGACAAAGTTCAGGTGTGATTTGAGATGTCCTAACATTTTTGGTTGACCCTTTTTACAGCTTGTGCAGATATGTGTTAGGAGGTCAGCATACAGAGGTGCAATGGTCTTCAGTTGCAGTAACTGATTCCATTTGGTCTTTAAACTCTCACCATCTTCTTTCCACAAATCCCTTCTGGAATGATCCACTTCAAAGTTTCCATTCACATGGACAGGAAGACCGGTTTCTCCTGGCAATGGCAGAGAACAAAAAGCTCTTCCATGAAATTCATTTTCTTGAGGTTTTGTGCCTACACAAGCTGCCAGGCCTGCCTGAGGTACTTTCACATGGGCTTTACCTTCTTCTTCTTGGTTCTGCAGAAAGGATCCATATTGCTCTGCAATAACCCAAAGGCTTTGTTTTCTCCCTGCTGCAATCTCAACTTTATAGATAGCTTTGTGTGGAGTTTCCATCCCAGATTTGATGGAATTGCGAACATGGTTATAAAAAGCTTCCTTTTGCTCCATTGTACTCTCAGTGACTTTTTTCTCAATTAGGAAATTTCTGACTTCATTTCCATCCTTGTTGATTTCATGGAAGTGTATTTTTGTGATGCACTTCAAAAAGAGAATCAGTTCTTCTGGATCTGCTTTTAAAGCCTCGAAAAGGTTGTTCATTTCAGAATCTCTAACTGCATTTCTAGATATTTCTGATTTGGCTGCCATTTCTTCTGTCCTGAGTGGAAGTCTGAACATTGTTCCAGAATTTAGAGGAAATTTTTCAGGAAGGAATGTATGGTAAACATCCTCAAAAGACTTTTTGAAAAGTTCATCGATTGAAAACATGCAGCCAGGTGACATCTTTGTTCCAGTTTCCACATATTTCAGGTTTGGATCAGATATGCAGAGATATTCATCACCAGTTAATATCGATGGGCAGTCAGTCAAATGGTAAACAGAATTAAAGCCAAGACCATATTTCCCAGTTCTACCCAAAGTGCCATGTTTTCCTCCTTCTCCTAATTGCTGAATACCTTTCAGGTCTTCATCTGAGAATTTCTTGTTGTTGTACACACAAAGTGCTGGGCCTTGAAGCAACTCCCAATTTTCACCAAATGTTTTCTTGGTTCCATGCTTTCGTTTGTCCCATATGAAATGGATTTCTGTTGCCTCTGCATCATCAGCATTCTGAATGAGTTCCTTCAGGATATCTTTCTTGGCTGGATATGCTTCAATTATATTTTTTATCCGAACAGTGAGTTTCTCATGTTGTCCAAATTCCTTAGAAAAGGGTGAAAACTCACTAACTAGATGCTTACGTATTGTATGGTGTCTTGTTGTTACTACACCAAATTTGCATGCAACTTTTCGAGGTATTAGTTCATGGCAGAGAGTTACCCCAGCTTCCACTGGCATCCAAGGAGTGTCGTTAAATTTCAGCTTGCTTGATTTCACCAACACACCTCTTTCATCAGGCATTAGACAGTCTTCAACAGTTCCAGCTACAGTCCTATACAGCCCTTTTATAACTATGTCAAGACAGACATCAAGATCGGTCTTTGAGAGTGGTCTTGAAAAAGTACTGATTTCTTCAAGGACAGAAACAAATTGCTTTGCTGTAAACTGTCCTTTGATGCCAACACAGTTCCAGAGCTTCTCATACTTGGAAAGGATGGTGGGAAGAAAATAGAGGTATGGCTTTTCCTCAAATTCACCACTCATGGCCACTGACTGCACATTTACAAAGTGGTCTTCAATCAAAACAAATGGGATTGATTGTGCATGCTCAATAATAGCAGTGGGCTCACCATCGTCCAACAAATGTCTGTTGAGATAGTCATAACAGCTTTTGGCAATGTCAAGGATTACAGAATTTTCAAATGATTTGACACGATGGTGTGCTAATTTGAGTTGTTTGAGTACTGTCTCAACTGGTGGGTTCTTTATCACCCCCAGTTTTGTGAGAACTGGGTCACCTGACATTAGGCCTAGTTTTACCCAATCGACAGTGAATTCTGTCATGTTTACCAAGTGGTAGTATTGGTAATCATAGATTTCAGCTGGCTTTTTAAGTATGGTCATCACTTCATTGTGCTGATTGATACCCAGAGCAGGAAGAAATGATATCTGTTTTAGGGTTTCCCAGTGCAAAGAATCAACATGTAAGGACTTTTTCATTGAGTCAAAGAGACACTGAAGACATCTGTATGCCTTATTTTTGTCTTTTGTCCAAACGTTGGAGATTGTTTTTGCTCTCTCTATGACTTCCTCTAATGTGAGTACATCAGTCAACATTCCCAAACTTGACAGTCGATGAATCCTTTCTGGAGTGAAGTAGTCATTTTTGGTACCATCAAGAAAGCGTCCCTCCTTTGGCTCATACAAACATGCTACTTTCCCATGAGGGTTCACCAGTTTGTTGGGGAATTGAAGTTTTCCTACTTTCTGTGTTGGAATGCATGCATGACTTCTCAGCAAGCTGTCAACCACATTATCATTCAAGTCTATGGCATTCAATATTAGAGCATTCCTGCAATACGCATCCATTTTGTTCAAGTTCTTGAGAACTACTTGATAAAAGTCAGACCAGCCAAAGGTTCTCTCTTTTACCATGTCACCAAATCCACACTGAATTAAATTATTTCTTGCCCAGGCTGGCAAAGGGACAGCATAATAGCTTGGTTCTGAATATTTCAAGAACACCTCCATGAAAAGTTTTCCCACTGCCTCATTTTCTTGGATACTTGGATCAAGAAATCTCGCATTTTCAAAGGAGCACCAGGTATTTCCATTACTCAAAAGCTCCAGGGATCTGACATCTGAGCTCTGTACAATGGCTGAGTAAAAAGCGCAAACCAAAGGTTGAAATCCTTTGTTTACTTTTTGAATATCAGGCCAAAATGTGTAGTATTCATAGTTTTGAAGACTCCCACTTTGAGATATTTTCTTCAACTCAAGCAGTGTGGTGATGTAGGCTGTAGCAACTGCATCTTGGAGTAATGCTTTGTTCCACTCCAGTTTTGGACCAGTTTCCCATAGAGCCTTCCTGTTTGATGTGACTGCGAAAGATCCATTAATATGAACTGGGAGGCCTGTATCAATTGGAAGAGGAAGAAAACAAAAAGCCTGGCCTTCTGCACACCTTTCACCCGGTGACCACGTTTTCTCCGCTTCTTTCTGGAGAGGGACAGCAACTCCTCCAATTGGCAAGGAAAATTTGCATTGATTCAGTTCTCTCTGAAACATTCTCAGTGAATCTTTTGTCCCAAAACATGAATAAAGGAGCCAATATTTGGTGCAAGTTCTCTTGGCACACTTACAAACAATTTCCACAATGTTTGCAGCAAAACAATCAACAATCTCATGGCAGTTTGTGTCAAGGTTTTTCAGAGTTTCCCTGATGTCCTGCAGATGCCTTTCATTTGAAATTTTAATTGAACATATTTCCTCTTTGGAGATTTTCAGGACTGTCTCAATTGGTTCCTGTTCAAAGATTTGAAGAGACAGTGACTTTATGTGCTTAAGAAATAACAGAGGAGTTTGAGAATCATCTGTTAAGTAGTGCTGAAAGGCATGAATGCGCTCTTTGTCATACACCTTGGTGCTAATTTCTGACTTGTGGGCCTCCTCTGCTGTGCGAAATGGCAGTTTAATGAGAGTACCATTGTAATATTTCTGTTCTCTGTTTGACAGATCACAATCAAAAATCCCCTGATAAGATTTGAACTGTCCAGGAAACCTCCTAAACAGTCTCTTGTGGAATAAGTCAAGTTTAATTCCAGGAACTGCTTTACTTCGTATGTGCTTTTCCAAGTGCGTTACATTTGGGTCAAGAATTAGAAGATTTTTTCCACTCAAAATAGACGGAATATCTGTCAAGTGGTAAACAGCATTGAAGCCTAGTCCAAACTTCCCAATTTTCTCAAATTTGTTTTCTTTCGATGCAGCGCCAACTCTAACAATGTTTTTCCAATCTTCCTCTGAGAAGAGCTCATTGTTGAAAGCCCAAAGACAAGGACCATTGCATAGAGCCATACCATCATCGATAAGCCCTTCAGAAGGGTGTGTTCTGAAGTCCAGCATAAATCCACAGGTACTCGCACCAGCATCTTCAGCATTCTGTATGAGTTCTTTAAAAATGTCATTTTCATCATCATACTCTTTGAGTATGTTTTTGATTCTCTGAGTGATTGGCTCCATTTGACCACACTGCTCAATTCCCTCATATGTTTCCATGTCTCCAATTGACTGTGGTTTCAAAATACGGGTACTTAGAAAGGGAATTTTTAGCCACCTTGCAGTGACAGGTAGCACCTCATCATGGATGACATAGAACTCCTCCTTATCTTGCTTTAGGTCATCCAACCCGTCAGCACTGATATCACAAAAAACAGTATTTTTCAAAGACTGTAATGTGAAGTTTTGGTTTTGTGCCGTGACTGGTACAGGCGTACTGTCCTTTAAAGACTTTTCATTTTTTCGCATCCAGTCAAGGATGGCTGTTGACACTTTAAGTTCAAAGGGTTCTCCATAAGGTGGCGTCCTGTCATCAATGTTTACTTTAATGTCAGTGAGTATGGCTTCTATTTCATCATCAGTAAGTGTTTCTCTTACACCGCACTCTCTTAGCAGGTCATCATATTTTAAAAATTCATCTGGCACTTTCTTGATGTAAGGGCTAAGATCCAGTTCAGCTGGATAGGTGAGCACTACTTCCCGAGGTGACACAAACTCAGTCTGCCTCCAGAGCCAAGGAATGCATTCAGTGTTCATCTCCTGTCTGAAATGCTCAATATTTTCTTGCATGAATTTGTATATGCTGTGCAGCTGGTTTTTGAACTCATAATCGGAATCTGGGCAGACCATGGTTGAAGCTAATGATCTCAGTACACACAGATTCTCCAAGACCTTTTCAACTGGAGGAGAATTATACAGGTCAAGTTTTTCACAGATACTCTCATTTAGGTCTGAAGCAATTGGCATGACATGTCCCACAATTGTAGAATATTTTGAAGCCGTTATTTCAGTCGGCTTGTAGAGACACTTCTTCTGGCTGTTTTTACTTTTAATTGAATTTGGACTTTCACAAGGAACCCACTGCAACCGAAGAAGCTCTTGTCTATCCTCCTCAGAGAATTTTGAGAGCAAGTCATTTCTATTCAACACCCTTACAAGAACTTCAGCCTTTTTAAAAGCTCTGTTTCGTGAGTGGATGTAGAGCTTTTGAATTTGTGAGGCAACATGAAGTACATTTGCTGGGGATAATTCTTCTTCTTTTGTCTGTAGACCAAGTTGTTTCAAGCTTTCGAGCATCTTTGCTGACCTATAAACATGTGGTGGGAAGAAATCATCCTCAAAAAGATCAAGGAAGGTTTTTTTTGTGGGATCAAAAATGCTCGATGGTCTTTTGCGTTCACCTCGCTCTGTTAGAATGAAACTGAGATTCTTGCTTTTCCTGAGTAATTCTTCACTTTGGGAGAATAGGAGATGCCCATGATTCAGTATCCAAGATATTATTTTTTGTTCATTCTCTTTGGTGAAAAGCATGGCATCAATGCAGTCTACCAAGTATGCGGCTAACTGAGCAGCATCCAGCAGCTCAACCTTTAGGAGAGTCAAAAGTCTGCGGTCAGTTTCATTTGCACACTGGACTATGGTGTCAGACACAGGTAAATCATTTGGAACATTTGGGTTGGACTTTAAAATAACTGCTTGTTTTGACTCGGTGGCAACATATTTTCCAGACATCAATCTGAAAATGGGCAGAGCTGACAGCAAGTCTCGCTCCACATCAGAGAGACAATCCAAAGAAGAGACATAGGCTTTAAACTCTTCCTTTTCATGGACTGAAGAAGAAGCAATGCCACTGACAACCTTGTCTATGTCCAAGTTCAGAAGAATTTGCAGGACATTCCTCGGGGATGGCGTTAGGACGTAACTTTCTATGTCGTGATGCTTCAGACACTCATCTTTCTTGATGACAGTACCTCCAACTGCCTTTATCACTTTCTGAATTTGATCTGACAAGGTGGACTCTCTGCTGCTCTGGAAAATCAGAGTGGATTTCCCCTCCAATCTTGCTAACATGACAGTACTGCCTGCTTGGTGAAGTGGTTCCAGAGGTATTAAAGGCATGCCAATAAAATCCCTTAGCTCTGTCCAGTGAGTGTTCAGAAACTTCCAGAAATCTTTCAGCCATGTTTTTGGTGGATGATCATCTTTAACAGAATTCCACTTCACGTGACCTTTTGTCTCTTTCCACCCTCGGGGTAAATAGTTCTTGGCAAATGCAGCGACATTGTTTGCATCCAAATTAATCAGTTGATACAGTTTTGAATCTATAATTAAGCAGAGCAGATATAAAACTGTCAGTATCATTGTATTTGCATTTTTACAAATCCTTAAATAGTATTTGTTACTGCTTAAGGCTCTCAGTTCATTTTAAGCAACAAAACTACTATATTTTTCATACAAAAAATAATTGAACAGTACAAGCTAAAAAAAGATACAAACAGTTTCTGCATTAGTCTAGTAACATTCCCATTTTTTTTTTCTTGTTTCAGTCAGGCACCACCTTTTGCCTAATCAGACACAAGGTACACCACCACTCTTGCCAGAGCACTTAGGGATTAGGTGCCTTGCTCAAGGGCACTTCAACCAGTCCTGCTGGTCCAGGGAATCAAACCAACAACCTTTTTGTCCCAAAGCTGCTTCTCTAACCATTAGGCCATGGCTTCCCCAATAGTCCTGTTTGGTATTGTGTTTATGGTAAGTATCAGGCTTGTACTACTCGAGTCCAGGACTCTGACTCGAGTCCGACTTGTGCCCTAATTTTAAGGACTCGTGACTTGACTTGGACTTGAGCACTGATGACTCGGACTTG